>CAJUYI010000581.1:55994-118150 GCA_910591695.1 Galerucella pusilla | reverse complement strand
ATATTAACTATGTACACATAGAATTTTCATGAAAAAAATTAATATCTTGAAAAGCTTACACTTTACGTACATATTCTAAACAAGGAGACATTGAAATTCAACATAACTTCCAATTCATGTATGCTGATTTTTACCAATTTTTATAAAAATTGTTCATTTTCCAAGTGCGAGCTATCAGCCTAAATACACCACAATTATAATAGGAAAAGTAAATGTATAACTAACCTTGTTTGTCATGATGATGGACAGTTGTTCTAGCTGGAGTTGATGTGGAAGGGGATACTAAAACAATCGAAATATTATAATTAAACTAAAAACAATGTTTTCATTACTATTTTACATACCTAATTGTTGAGATATTCCCTGGTTTGATGTTACTTTTACTGATGTTGGTGTTGCTAAAAAATACAATACAAAATGAACATTCTATGAAAAATGTTTTTTCATTTATTTACATGCTATATTATGATTCTTGGGTTTTAAATTAATGTCAGCTGGAAGTTTAACAGGTGATAACAATCTTTTTTTCACTGGAAACTGTTCGTCTTCATCAGATGATGTCTCCATTAATCTAACTGGTCTTTTAAGGGGTCCTTTTCTTTGTGTTAGCTCATTACAAGAGGAATACACATCTGATTCTTGTTCAGCTCTTTTTTCAATTTTCTATTCGCTAATTCCATATCATCTAGAATAAATTCAATTAACAAAAAACAGAATAACATCTACGTTCATAGATATTCTTACCACATTCATAATAAATTTTTCTGATTTTGTATAGCATCCAAGTTTTCGGAAAAATATACATTTGGCAACTATGTCAATAAAAATTTGAAGGAAATATAAGAAGTTTAGCGAAAACTGCACGCCGATATCTTTTTCCATTCTAGAGTAATAAGCTGACAAAATGTGTTACTTCATAGTGGGATTCTAACTCAAATGCATGAAAAATTTACTAGGTATGAAATATGTAAAAGCATGGAATACAAAGCCCCAAGTCACATTTGTTACACATTGTGCGGACATTCGAAGAACAGTTTTCGCCTGCACATCTTTTTTTATCCGGCGTTCAAACAACGTAATGATTCATTCCATCATCATACCCCACCTCATCTGAAATTCTATTCAGCGATAGACTGGTTTTTGATGTTTTAGGTCGTCCACCAGGATTAGGGATGGTCCCATAACTTTGTAAGTAACACGTTGTAATTTACCTCCCAAATTCCAGTTGCGTCAGTTTTCCTCCAGACTTTCTGTGTAGTTGCCAGTCGTTCGTTATTGTGACGTCAACAAACCAGATCAAAACAAGCCACCACCATTTCTTACTACGAATACCTATCTTGTATCTAGTTACATTCTCGTCCATGAGCTCTGTACCGCCCATGTGCGCATTATATTCAAGAATGGACCAGGTACCATAATAATTCCTTTTTGGACAGCACTATAGTGTTTTACGTGAGATGTAGGTAAAATACCGTGACATGTTGTCTACCCAACGAACTACCATAATACCTGTTCCTATTTCAATCGTTCTTTCGTATGTACCTCTTTCTTTTTTTGTGAGAGTTTTATTGTCCGACATGGGGCAATTTCTGGGAATGCGGTTTTCGCGAACAGTACCAGTGTCCTGATATCCCCTTTTCTTCAAATGCTCTAGAAGATTCAACCCAGTGGAAAGGTTATCAGAATAAAGTTCAAGAGGTCTGTCTTTTGAGCCTTTTGATTCATCCAACATTGTTACAAATGGTGCCACAGCTTTTCCAAAATCTTTTTCATATATTTCTTGCCGTCTACTATTTTTTTCCTACTTTAACTCACAATTTACGAAATATCTAGATGTTGTATTTAGTGCCCACATTTTGTATCCGAATCGAATTTGTTTACCACGTATGAATTGCTTATATGGATGTCTACCGTAGAATTTGATCATATTCTCTTCATAACTCATGTGTTTTTCTAGCTGTTAGTGTTCCAAATATGTAAAAGGCCTTAGCTTCCACACTATGTCGTCCAAGTTTGGCTTCGAACTATCAGCGTAATGGAGAAAACGCATAATTTGGACGGAACGGTCCTGTCTCATGGCTCCACTCACCATTGCATAATTTACATCGCTGCCCTAGAATAATACTAAGACAAGTTAAAAAACCTAGTTTTGATATATACGAGTTTAAATGTGTAAATTTTGAATAGTTTTCAATTTACTTAAGATGTAATTTTTTTAACGGCGATTTATGTAAATTCATCCTGTGAATAATTCATCTAACTAACTTACTTAACCTCTGAAAAAGGTTGAATGTTGAATGATGCTGTCCCATGCTCCATTTTTCATTTTTTGTTGAGTTATCTCAAATAGTAAATTTTTATCATACTCCGTAAAGTTTTTAGATCTTTTACTATCCTTGCTCTCCATTACTATAATAATTGTAGGCACGTTTTTTTTAGATTTAGGAAAAGATACTAAAAATACACATACACCACACTCCACAACAAATAAAATATTAAAATAAATATGGTTAGGTCTTCTCCCTTTTTTTTAGGGTTTGGCCCTAGAATACTCTACATTCAGCCACTTAGTTGTGTCGTCATCTGTGTGTAGTGAATTTAACAAAGTTATCTTTTCAATAATTGTCGGTTCCACAATTTGGGCCACGCTAAAGTTCAGAAACCTATAATAATTTGCTGGTTTGATAAATGTATCTTTTTGATCGTTATCGATTGGATAACGTCATATGCTGAGAAACCTGGCATTAGTGTTTGAGTATGATTTTCACATTTTATTGCCCCTTGTCTTTCAAATGAACCTTTTGAAGTTATCTCTTTTGTTTTGTGACTCAGTGATTATTTTTTTTCTAATGATAATTCTTTCAAACAATTTTTATGTGTTATGTTTTTTTATAAATGTTTCTATTATTATTTTCCAACACAAGCTATGACTCGGTTAGATTTTTTTATGCAAAAATTAAAAAAAATCAATGTTCAAGTCTTTGTTGACCTGTTGTAGATTTGTATTTTTTCAAATATTTTGGTGGGCGGAAGATTAATAAAAATTAAAAAAATATAATAAAAAAGTTTTATTAAAATTACTAAACTGAAAGACAAAAAACAAAAACAAATAGAAAATTAAAAAAAAATACATGACAATGATTAGTAAAAATGTATGAAAATCATTCTATAATTTTTCTTATTCACTAATCACTGTCATCTTCGTTGGTGCTCTGATGCCCTTTTCTATAACTTTTAAGATTCTTATAGAAAGCGTGGTGTTATTGAGGCACATGTTTCAAAAGGCTTATCAAATCTTCTTTTTTCTTAAAACTTAGCTTTGGGGGTTCTGAATAAGCCGGTTTTAAATGCTCTGTTAAGTCGACTTCATCATTTTTTAATTTAATATTGATTTCTTTAAACGCTTTTTGTTTGTAGCTTTCTTTATAAAAAATCTTGTATGGATTATTCTTCGTTAAATACACAACTTTGATGTTTGACCAATTAACTTTATCACTATAGTGAGTAGCTAATGACTTCCAATCAAACACTTTGGAAATTTTCAGCTCGTGTACTGTGTAGGGTTCACCAGTTTTTTTGCAAGTCTAATAATCATAGCTATTTGCGAAGGAACAAACATTGGTCCACTTAAAAGCGCGCGTTTTTTAGCAGCCTCTATGCAAGAGTGCATGGCATCACCTTCATTTTGGGTGTGCTCAACAATTAGGAATTTGTGGCATTTTGATCTGATGTCATAATTCAGCGAAACGTGGTGGAACATTATGACCATGGAGCGGTTTTTATTTTGTCCAGCACAGTTGTCCGAAAAAAAAGTGAGATCTTTTCCTTTACCAGCAAATGATAAGCGTTGGTACAAATTTCATTTGCACCCCACCGGGCTTCTGCCTTGTGCCACGAATATGAAATTCCTCCTTTTTTCATTTGATCGGAAGCGGTAAAATTGTAGCAGTTGAGCTTACTTTTGTAAAAAAAAGTCGAGACGTTTCCACATGGCAGAGGAATTACTGCTTGTAAATTAAAGCAAAAAATCGCACTTGCATCTTTGTTCAATTTGGCATATTCTGTATCTTTAGATTATTCGTTACGAGATAATACTTTCTCTAATTGATGTTGATCGTATTTGTCTTCTAACCGACTCTTGTCTGATGCATGTGAATATTCGTCACAAAGCGAGCACAAATCCTTTTTTGGACGAAAAAATCCAATGTTGAACTGGGTATTGAACAGATGTGAATACATGGAACCTTTTGCAATTTGATTATTATTTCGTCTACATTCTTCGACGTATAGACGATACATACTTGAAATTGGAAGACCACCGTCAATAAATTCTCTTCTATTTTCTGCCCGACAATAGTGGGACTCAATTCGGGCAAATGAATTGATGTGATCGATTACTCCCTGTTTCATAGTTTCATCTAATTTTTTATGGTTACCGTGACGACCTCTGGCTTCAGGTGTTATTACCCCAGTTTCAGTTTTTTTCTTAATGACCGTCGTAATTGCAGCATTACTTATATCTAGCGTAGCTTTGAAAAACGTTTTGCAAACACGAATCTTCTCATCATCAACTTCTAGATGCTAACAGTAATTCAGTGATCGTTCGCTTCCTGCTTTGGAGTATCTATACTATTCTCCTTTGGATTCAGTCATACATGAATCAATGAAACATCTTTGAATATTTTTATCAGCACAATCATAAAACGTGTTAAAAATCTTCAGTCTTGCTTCTTCATTAATTTTTTGGCCACATTTGAATCTGCATCGGTCTCCACACCACAAATGTCTTGTAAGGTCTTCTTTTTTTTATGTATACCACCACCGGATAAATACGACTGTCCTGTATTTACTTTAAGCTTTTTCATATTTTTTCCAGTTAGAAGGGTTTCTTATTTTTTTTTTAACTTTTTTGGATAGTTGTTATGCTTTTTATTACCTTGTCTAACAGTGGTATGGTCGCCAATGCTACTGGAACTACTGGAATACTTAGACGGTGTGTAATTTTTATCTGCTTCACTGTCATCAAAATATTCTTCATCATCGTCTTCACCTACTAGAGGTTCATCACAAAATAATTTATTTTTAAACTTTTCAACACTCTCTTCGATCTCTTCGGAATCATCAGAATGGTTGTTGTAAAACACATTTTTCAATATTGAAACATAACTGTTTATAGTTTCCGCGTTTTTCATTGTGTTGCGGACGAAGAAAGTACACGTTTTGAATTTAACCAAAGGCATTTGTGGCAAATCATTTACTGTCTACAACGCAAAACAAAAAGCTATTTGTGGATAAGTGAAGTTATAAAAACTACTTACGGTTGTCGTCGATCGGAAAGGCAAATTATAACTGGTATTAACCTTCCCTGCATTCTCCATGATTAATTGAGTTCTTGATAACAATGACATGTCAATTTTGTTGAAGCAGAATTGTTAAATAATGTACTTTGGTATAAAAATATTTTACGCATCAGCTGACCGGCTCAGAGTCTGCGCTTTTAGTGGTACAAAACTAAGACATCTTAACCGTTACACAATGTTGCATTGAAGTATTTTTCTTAACTTGAAGCAACACTAAAACCACTCAAAAAATCAAGACAAAATGTTAGCAGTTCTAATATTTTCCGTGTAATACAGAGACAACTTCATTGGTTAAATACTGAGATAACTTCAAAAACTAAGACATCTGGAAATTAATATGATATTTTATGGTCGAAAACAGAGACATGTTGCAATATCTTAGAATTCTACAACAATAAAGTGTAAAAATTATTTGTGAGCCTGGAATAAGACAATTTTTTTACCATTTATCTTAGTATTTAAGAAAAAATCACAAGAAATCTTCACTACAAATACTAAGTTGGCGCCAGTAAAAAATTTACCGCCATTTTCACTTGGTTTACTATTTTACCGGATAGAACAAATCATAAGCTATCAGAATTTCACTTAACCCAAATTTGAACTTTTTCAAGTTGTCTTACTATTGTTCTAGGGCAGCGACATCACTTTGTGATTCCCAATAAGATTTTTTTTCCTGGCAATACTGGCACTTACTATTAAGCCTACTGTCCACTGAGGCGTCATTTGACGAATGCACGCAAGCTACAGTTGACGACATACGTATTTTGCATCTTTTATACATCCACGCAATCGTCATACAATCGTCATGCAAGCTACAAAACGGTTTTTAGCATCGCAGAAGCACGTTTTCATTCTCTGTGAAAATGTCATCAAGCGATGATGAAGACGTGATTGCAGCATACAATTTTATTAGACGGCGACGACACAGACGTCGATTGTACTGGCTTCATCCATATATTGAAAGAAACGTTAATTGTAGATGATTTGTTGCGGCAAGAGAGTTATCAGAAGATGATTCCTACTTTCAATCATTTTACCGAATGACTAAAAATACGTACCGAACATTAGTAAATATTGTTGGGCCCTTAATACAAAAACGAAATACTGTTATGCGAGCTTGTGTCAGCCCGGAAGAAAGGATACTTATAACGTTGAGGTAAGTTTTAAACAGTTTGTTTGTATGTGTATAGTATTTATTGGTAGAAAAAAAAGAAAACAATGTAAAATTGAATAGACGACACTTTATTGATAAAATAACCGTCATCGGTTAAACAAATTTCGGTCAGATCACAAATTTTCAAGATTTTGTAGTTCTGACAAATCAACAGTACAATTTGTATTTGCAGAATAATTTATTGGAGAGACTGGGTTATGTGAATTAGATCCTACAGAAGAACTTGGCGAATAATTGTCTCTGTATTGTAACTGCTGTGTTGATGAATAATCCCTGTATTGTTCCGAGTGCTGTACTGGTAGATAATTGTCGCTATTATATTGTTGTGGGCGGTGTGTTGCCGCATAAGTGTCCGTGTATGATTGCCTTTGCTGTGGTGCGCCCGACTGAATCTCCTCGAGTAATAATAGCACTTTAATTCTAAACATTCGCATTTGTTCCTCAGATAAACTTTCTACATCTGATAATAAACTGAGTAAAAACATTTTTCTTGGATTATCCTTCGCTGTTTCTTTTCTTCTCATCCAGTCCACAAATGCTTTATCCGCTTCGTTTTTAACTTTTTTTATTTTGGGTCGTTTGAATTTGGGCAAGACCGATTCAGAAGATGCTTCGCCAGAAGTTGTAGCAGATTCAGCAGTTTTTTCGTTAGCTGAAGAATTTGATATGTTGTCAACCGCTATGTTTTCAGTCTCTTCTTCTGGAAATAAAGGGATATTGCCTGGTTCACCCGTGTGAATAGTTGCTTCGACAAAAGGGAGAACAAACTGTAATTCATCATGTAGATAGTATAATTTCTTTTGCTTCGTTGATGAACCACTAGGAGTTGGTTTCAGGCTGCGGACAAATCCATTCCTAATATTCCTCCATCTAGTTTGACAGTCGCTCACTGCAAAAAAACATACATATCTTTCTCTTTTATTCCAGATACCTATCAACTGGGTGTAGCTTTCGAACACTAGGATTTTACTTTGCTCGAGGAGAATGCACAATATCACGAGTTGTAGCAGAAACGACTGAAGTTATATGGAAGGCACTCAAAGATACCTTTATGCCTGTTCCAACTACAGATGAATGGAAGGCTATCGCAACCAGATACTACGAACTTTGGAATCTGCCAAATTGCTTAGGATCCGTGGACGGGAAACACATAAGAATTCAAAAGTATCCTAACACAGGATCTGCAAATTACAACTATAAAGGATACCATTCAATTATTTTATTAGGATGTTGCGATGCAGACGGTTACTTTACGGCTATAGAATGTGGATTTGCTGGAAGAAATAGTGATGGTGGTGTCTTTCAAGTGTCAAATTTCGGACAGTGGTTAGAAAGAGATGGCTTAAATATTCCTAATGCAGGCTCACCATTGCCACATGACGAAGATTCTGGGAATATATTTCCATATTATTTTGTTGGGGACAATGCATTTCCCTTAAAAAGATATTTGATGAGACCATATTCTGTAAAACAAATAGACAACACCAGAAGAATATTTAATTACCGATTGAGCCGTGGACGCAAAACAATTGAATGTGTATTTGGTATGATGTCTCAAAAATTTCAAGTTCTTTTAAAACCTATAACATGTCGCAAATATGCTACAATAGTTTCAATAGTAAAATGTATATGTATTTTACATAATTATGTACGTAAACACGAAGGAGTCCGGTATACACTGAATACATTCGGTGAAGCAACACAGATAAACAAACCAATTTTAATACCAAATATGACCTTCGTTAACACACCAAACGGTTTACGTAATTATTCAACAAATTATTTTTTGAGACCGGACTGTGCACTCTCCTGGCAATGGAATTACTGTGTAATTGAATAAATAAATAATATGATTACTCACCAGACATATTGGTTTTTTGTGCCACTTCACTCCACGCTTTTTCCGTGACATCTTTCCTTGAATATTCTGCTAATTTATTATTGTACAGACATGGATATTCTTCGATAATCCGAACAAAATTGGCTGCTGAGGCCGCCATTTCACACGTGTTTGCGTTTCGCCGTACGGTTGAGTACTGGCAGGCTGCTGCACGAGCTGCATGACGAACGTATGACGATACGCAAATGCGACGATGCCGCATCGTGGACACAGTGTCGTCCCTTTCTGCGTAAGATGCAAGCAAGCTACACACAAGTGTAAAATGACGATGTCGTGCGTATGACGTGCGGCTTCGTGGACAGTAGGCCTAAGTATTGCTATGAAGCATTTCATTTTATTTTTGTAAATTTTAGGATCGTTTGAATTTTTAAACTGTGCAAAGCGAGACATTTTGTCGGTTGCAAAGGTAATCATTTCGTCGTCGAAAAATAGCTCAACTGGTGAAAGATCCATAAATTGTTTAAGATCAAGTTCGGAAAAATCTCTTGTCTGTGTTTGAATGTCACCGCTAATTTTTATACCTTGGGAGATATGATGAGGTCGAAGCTGAAACGCTGGAAGTGTGAATATATGGTTCGGCTCGATCTCGCAATTGTCGGCCCATGAGATTGTCAATTGTACCCCAAGAATCCTCATCTGCGGAGTCTTCATCAGTCGAAACACTAGCTTCGGGTGGTTCAACGTAAATAGCATCGATATCTTCGGAATATACCATATCTAATGCCTCTGCAAGGAGAAACTGCGCATGAAAAAAGAGCCACCTGTTAAAACATTGATACTGCATTGGACTTTCGTTACCACATGGTGAGACCGACAAAAAATACCTTCCTGCAAAAAAGTCCTAAGACGTGTGGTAAAATTGAAAACAACATACTAAAAAGTACATATTTATAGTGTAAACTACAATAACTAACACTCAGCACATGTTTTAAAAAAAGTGAGAAATACTCACTCTAAATTTATGTCCACCATTATTCAAACTTACACGGTACTGTCCAAATGAATTTGCAGCTTACGGGCGCGTGCTCGCTAACAAGATTAAAACCAAACCAAAATACTGTTAAGAGTACACTCCTAAAACGAATAATCGGCATCATCTAGCAAAAACTAGAAAGACATACAGTGCAGATGGTAAAAATGGAAGCTATGTTTTCCGCTGCCATATGATAACGTTAGTCCTTGACGGGTTAAATATTCTTACAGCTTCATGGTAATTACTTCACTAAATATTAGAACTGCTTCACATTTTTTTGCTGAACCACGAGGCTGTACCATTTTGATTGTTGTGGATTTAAAAAGTCACCAAATTGCAAGTTTCATTTAACTTTGTTCTTGTCAATGTTGTTTACAATCAATTATTGATAAATGCTTGGTTATATCAAAACCTAGGACTCACCAACTAGAGGTGAGTTAAAGGTTAAAGAGGTGTTCTCACAGTACGTTCTAACAATACAAAAGTATTTATACGGAAAAAATAAATGGGTAGGTATAAGCGTTCAAGGTTAAAAATTTAATAATTTTTGTTCTATCGAGTGTCCCAAATTAAAGCAAAACCAGTGTAAATTTTTTTGTATTGTTATATCGCGAAGTGTGAATCTTAAACCAATAAATCGTTATTAACCAACAAATAATTGAGATTGAAGCAAAATGTGATACATTTTTGAGTTCTGCTTTTCAAACCCTTCCCAACGAAGTATCGCTCGACCCCCCTTGCTATTTGAAGAATTTGAGGGGGTAGTTGTCAAGTGTAGGGGGTGAAAGGGGTGACAATTTTTTGTTTGTTATAAAACACCTCAATAAAAATCAAAATTGACGTGTTCGAGGATTTTTCATCTTTGTCTCAGATAACGGAGTGTTCTAGGGGGGTAAGACTTAATATCCGCACTGTATATTAATATCAATTCAGTCACGCCACCTTGAACCACTAAACCATCAAATAAATATTATGATAATAATACTTTTCTCCACACAATTCACTAAACTCAATCAACGAAGAAATACAAATTATATTAAATATTTCTTTGAAACAAAATTCACACCCGCCCCTGAATGAAGAAACAAAACAACTGTTAGCTGAGCTTCCTAACCACTTTTTTATGAGACGGTCCGCCGTAGTAAGTGACCCGTTACTTCGTTATATTATAACAATACTGTACCTGATGATTAGATTGCTTAGATTGCCAGATATACATAATTAACTTAAATATGGTTGGCACAAATGAAGTTGTTTTAATTCATTTTTCTTTTTTCAGCAATTTCAAGCGACTTATTTTCATGCTTACTAATAAATTGATATTTTGTATTTTTTTTAATATTTCCAAAATAACTTTTTAAGAACATCACGTACTAACAGTTTACTGAAGTAAGAGGGAACATTTGTATAGTGAGCCCAACAATTTTAGGAAATATATCTGACAACATTGCTTCATTTTATTGTCATTACACTGACATTAGTTACACTATGCTTAAATGTTCATTGGAGGATATGACTTTGCAACCAGATCCCAAAACACATGAATTCGGTCCCGTTTGTCAGGATTTTCAAGTATGAAGACACATTCACTCAAATAAGACACATAGTGTTCTTTTTTCATGCCAAGTCGCGGAACCAATTTCCGCACTTCTACCCAACACATTTCAATAATCTGGGTATTCGCACCACCCTCAGGATCAACAAAATTTACCGAATGATTCACCGTCAATATGTGAAGATTCTCTCCACTAAGGGTGGGTATTATAAAACTATTTTGACATATAGCTAAAAAGTTAACTTGTGGGATGACGTCACATGTTATAGTTAACTTCAAAATAGCCGAGTTAACTTTGTCGGATGGAAGAGGTATCGATTGAAGTTAATTTTATGGAAAAATCATGTGTTTCGTGATTATTTGATAGTTCTGTCGGTTCTGTGAACAATTTGGCATTCATAATTCACAACCTTCATTAATATTTTTAATATTTTGATTGCTTTTACTTTGTTTTCTTTCAATTTTGCAATGTTAACAAACGATATCCTAGATATTTTTGAGGAACTTTCAACCGACGATGAAGAAGATGCAATGAATTTTGTTAAAGGCCCTCGGCGACAAAGAATATTTAGGAATCGGCTGGACTATTTCACTTTGTGGAATGAAACAGAATTTAAAAACCGATTTCGATTATCAAGAGAGTCCGTACGCTTGTTAATTTGTCACATTGAAGTAAATTTACAAAGAGCAAGTAGTAGGTCAGTAGTACCTATTACTGCAGGATTATAATTTTCATTTTTAGAAATCATCCTCTATTGCCCATCACACACTGAGATTTTATGCAACAGGTTCATTCTTGGTAGTTGCTGGTGATTTTGGAGGTATTCACAAGTCAACTGCTAGCCGTATTATCAGAAATGTCTCACAGGAAATTGCATTGTTATCGCCTATTTACATAAAAATGCCGGGGACTGAAGAAGAGATTTATCAGACCAAAACGGGCTTCTTTGGAATTGCAAGATTTACCAATGTAATTGGTGCTATAGACTGCACTCATATAAGGATTCATTCTTCCGGTGAATTTATCACAGTTCTAGCAAATTTTAACTATGGTTTGAAGTCATTTTCTTACTATATTCTATAAAAATAAACAAATTTAACATTACTGTGTGATACCTATTCAATTTATTATTTTCTTAATATTATTGAACGATGCTAAAAAAAATAACTCCTTACAAGGCATAGTGCAGCAAATTAATTTATGCAACTTTTTAGGGGGAAATGAAGCAGAAAATTACCGCAACAGAAAAGGATACTTTTCATATAATGTTCAAGCCGTAGCTGATAGTTGTTTACGAATTCGAGATATTGTGGCTCGGTGGCCAGGAGCCATTTTTTCCATTCAAGACTTGAGGCACAATTTGAAGAAAGCATCTTTGGTAACAGTTTTTTGTTGGGCGATTCAGGGTATATACGAGTACATTATCTGAGTATATGATGATTCCCTTGGAAAACCCACAAAATCAAGTCGAAAGACTACAAAGAATCTCAGATTAGATCTAGAAATGTTGTAGAGAGGCAGTATGATGTATGGAAAAAGAGATTTCCCGTACTGCATTTAACACTTCGGTTGAAGAGAGAGAGACTATTATGGCAGTTATTGTAGCAACTGCAGTTCTACATAACATTACAATAAATAATAAGGAAGAGGAACTCGATGAAAATATGTTTGTGGAGATGGAAAACTACAATCAAAACATCCCTCAAAATCAAAATCGCAATTTAATAAGACCAGAGTTAATAGAGGAATACTTCCAAAACTTATAAATTATGTATTATGTTTATAATAAGCATTTGTACAAAAAATATCATATTTGAAAGAGATACAGTTTATAATTATTATACACTGTCTTTATGAGCTAAAGTTTTTTTTAAGTTGCAATACTAATAGTTCAAGCTCAATTTTGTGCTTTTTCATTTTTATTTCATGCTCTTCTTTCAGGTGTTTCATTGTAAGTGCATGTTCTTCATCTTTAATAATAATTTCATTTGTACACATTCTTTTCGAATATTAACTAGCTCCAATTTGACCTCAGATAAAACATTAATTTTAATTCGACAGTCATTGGTCAAAACTGTCTTTCTCTTTAAACCTGCAACAAAAATAAGGCATAGTTATTGAAAGTCATTTAAAATTTGCTAAGATTTCAAATACAATAATAATATGCATTTTTTACCTGATATGCTTGGGCTCTTATGATCTATTGGTGTCATTACACTAGAAATGTTTTGGCCACTTGAAGATGCTGCCACATTTTCCAAAGGAAGATTGGTAGATATTTTTGGATTGGTAACTGCTCCAGGCTTGATGACTGTTTCAGAGTTAATCACTTTCTCAGAATGTCTCACTATTTCAGGCCTGGTCACTGTTTCAGGCTTGGAATTTTTTACATTTGTTTGTAAATTAGTAACCATTAATTTGGGGTTTGTTGATGTATTTTTAAATAAAATAAATTTTTGTTTTATTTTGGTTCCTGAAAATACAAAATCTCTAAATATTATTTTAAGTAACTGATTAGGACTGAAGTAACACCATACTTTTCCATTAAATAATTCCATCCCCTTCTAGCATTCTCAAAAAATTTTGTTCAATTGATCAAAATTATAATACTATTTAAGTGTTCATGAATATCATGTAAATCTGTACAATATAATATGTCGAAAGCATAACCAAGAGCTTAACTTACCATTCAATACAACTTTTTTGTTTTCAACAATTAATCTTTTAGGTGTCCATGTGGGTCCCAAAGGTAACTGTTCGCCTTTGTTTCTTGGTTCTGTAATAGGAAAAACATGAAAAATGTTTGCAGCCGTTGTTCTTGTTAGCTAATAACATAACTTAACTAGTTAATAGTATCCATAATTTTGAAAGATACTTCTATCCAAAATTAATTCCCGGCATTTCTTTGGATAATCAAAAATTTGTTCTATTTTAAAATATCACGTATTGCTAATTTTTAAGTAGCTCAAAAAATACCTTGTTTTCTCCACAACTCAAAAGCCTTAGGAGTCTTTAATGTTAATGTTGTTTAAGTTTGTCTTCTTGAAAGTCTGCAACTTCATGAAAGTCTTCTTTGACTTCTTGAAGGTCCACAAACAAAAAGCCATTATTAATTAAAACATGTTCTATTGTATAAAAATCTTGTGAGTGAAGTAAATTTCTTGTTATTAGCGGCATAATATTCATACAATTATTGTTTTGGAATGGTTGATAGTCCAGTAAATGAAGGGGCAAAGCTCTTGAAAAGTCCCTGAGGACCTCACTTTGGGCTCAATTTGGCTGGTATTCCTGAATGAGAAAAAACTTAACGCGATTGAGATTACGGAATGGGAGGAAAATGGCCCCTAAACCCTGTAAAATGGGTTTCCCGCTAATATCTGGTTAAGTTTGGGAATTAGAGAATTTTTCTTTAGACAAAAAATGAAGATCGTCTTATTATCTACAATAATGGCCAGAGAAATTTTTCCGTAATACCAATAGTTACTGGACTATGAGGGTTTTACTTGATGAATATCCATTAACGTTAAGTATTGTTATTTTACAAATAACTTACCTCTACAGTTTCTCATACTGTTATCCGAGTCAAATGGATTGGACTCGCCAGTAACCGCCACTCCAATAATGGATTTAATTCTACTATCAATAGGGATGAACCTAATAACATTTTTTGAAGCCACCAGTTTTGAAGCTTTCTACTTTTTCTGTCCATACTTTTTTTGTTTCTTTTTTTAAATTGCCCCATTTATCTCGCGACTGTTTAGTTGTCCTAGGAGGAAAACCAATCTCCACTAGTTTTTTTGAGATTTCATCCCATGCAGCTTTCTTATCTTTCCACAAAACAGTGTCAATTCTTTTGCACTCCACAATGTCCTTAAATTCTTCCACTAATGATAGAAGAGATTCAATTTCCTCTGTGGAAAAATGTATAGCTCTTCTATCCATTCAGACAGGAATACAGGAACAAATAAAATAAAAATTCGACACTGAAAACGAAATGCCTAAAGCATCTGCTCTATTTTCCGAACCTTTTATATACTTAGGGGAATAATTGAAACCTGATAGAAAAAGTGACCACCTTTGTAAACGTCCCGACGCCATTTCAGGAAGACCCTTACGTTCCCCAAACAAACTTTGCAATGATTTATGATCGGTTGTTATCTCGAACTTGCGCCCTGCTAGGTACTCGTATAGCCGGCTTACAGCCCAATAAATACTCAACGCCTCTTTACATACCATCGCATAGTTTCTTTCAGTATCACTTAAAATTCGGGAGATAAGCAGAATTGGTCTTTCACTTCGGTCCGGCATAAGATGGCTTAGTACAGCTCCTATACCATACTCGCTACTGTCACATGCTAGTCTCAATGGCGTATTTGGATTAAAATGGACCAAAACGCGATTAGAAACCATTTCTTTTTTTTACGGCTTCAAATGCTTTCTTACATTTTAAAGACCAGACAAATTCCGTATTTTTTTTAAGCAATTGGTATAATGGTTGAAGCTTATCTGCTAAGTTAGGTATAAACTTTGCATAATAATTTATCAATCCTGTAAAAGCCCTAACCTCGCTTTTATTCTTCGGCTCAGGTGCCTTTAATATAGCTTCAATTTTCTCTTCGCTTTTTTCTAAACCCATTGCAGTGATATTATGACCCAAATAATTAATTTTATCCTGAAAAAATCTACATTTTTTTATATTAAGTCTAAATCCTGCATTTAACAATCGTTTTAAGACTTCCAGTAAATTTACCAAATGCTCCCTTTTATCCCTACCTGTAACCACAACATCGTCCAAATAGGTTCAATCTTTTTTCTACAACTTGTTGAAAAATTTGGCAAGCAGGTTTTGTACTATAAGGTGAACGTCTTACCCTATATATCCCAATTGGAGTGCTCCAAGTAAGTAGGTCAGCAGTTTCTGGATCTAGAACCAACTGGTTATAGGCATTGAGAAAATCTAACTTGGTAAATGGCTGACCCCCCTGTAAAGCCTGAAATATTTCCTCAATCCTAGGCAATGGGTGATTAAAATCTTCTAAATACTGATTAATCGTGACCTTATAGACCCCAATATCTACTCGGTTAGGCATTAACACAATTACTAAAGGTGTTCCCCATAGTGAATTTTCCAACTTTTCTATTACTCCTTCCTGCTCTAACCTACATAACTCCTTAACTACTTTATCCCTGAAAGCAAATGGTATAGGTACAGGTTTTTTTAAAAATGGGTACCACTTCCCCCTTCAATTCATCTTTGTGTGCCAATCTCATTTTTGAAAAGTTCTGAGTATGTATTTAAAATATCTTTTGATTAATCAGATTTTTCTACACATTCACCTTTATTAATGTTAACTTCATTTAAAGAAACTTTATTTTCATTTATTTTTAACCCAAATTGAGTGAAAAGATCTCTACCCAACAACAATTTCGTGGCCCCCTCTACTACCAGCAGTTCACAATTCAAAATTTTATTTTCTATTTTAATATCTACCCTGATCTGTCCTTTCGGGCTAACTATTGGTCCGTGATACATTTTGATTATTACAGTAGCGGGTTCTAATTTTACATTACTAAATTTTTGTTTGTAAACGGTAAAAGGGATACAGGATAGCCCTGCTCCAGTATCTAATTCCATCTCATTATTAAAAAGCTCCACAGCATCCTTCTCAGAGTCTGTAATCTCAACGACATGATTATTGGATGTCTTCAATTCACACGCTTTGGCAATATGCCCTTTTTTATTACAATTTTTACACAAATACTTCTTAAATTTACAATTTTTGAAATCGTGATTTTGGTTATTGCAATAAAAACATAAAACTTCTTTATTTAAATTAAAACTTCCTTTATTAACTTGGTGCTCACCTTGAACTTCTATTCCTTCTTGCCGATGCTGGCCCTATTGAATTTTAAATTGTTGAGGTTGACTCTTGTATTGTTGAGTTTTTTTAAATTGTTGAGGTTGACTCTTGTATTGTTGAGTTTTAACTTTTTGTGAAAAGTTAACGGGTTCTGATTCCCTGGCCTCCCTCATGGCTACTTCTTTTGCCAGTGCGATTTCTAATAAATCTTCCAATTCTTTTTTATTAGGATCCTCTTCACAAAGTCTGTCCAATATTGGGCCTTGTTTCATCCCTACTACAAATTTCTCTTTTACTCTATACATCAGTTTATCCCCAAAATCACACTCGGTTGCTATATTCTTGTCCTTGATGTACCAACTATTAACAGATTCTTCACCTTGTCTCAAAGAATCTAAAAATATTCTTCTTCTAAATATCGAAACTCTGGGTTTGAACTGACTGGCTAGCAATTTAATTATTTCATCAAAACTCTTAGCTTTGGGGCTTAACTGGTTCACATAAATTTTTAAAAATCTTGTAGGTGTCTTCACTGAGCAGTGTTTATAAAACGGCCACCTCTATCTTATCATCTACTAAATTTGCTAACAGGTATTGCTCTAGACGTTCCTCGAACACCTCAAAATCATCTCCTTGTTTGAACACTGACAAAGATGAAATGTTACCTGTATTCACAATCGTTAACTGTGATGTTAGTATGCCTACATTTGTATCGTCAGCTGGACCTCGTGCCCCACTTTCTCCTTGCCTCGGCATGTTTAACCTTAAAACCACTTTTTAATATTTTTCTCTGTAAATACAAATTTTTCTCGTCGCCAAATTAAATGTAATAACGGCCTGCACGTGTTGCGGGCTAAATAAGATGAAGATGGCTCAAATGAAATAAGATTAACTTGTGCACTTTTATTATTGTACTTATAACAGGTGACCATAAAACTAAGATACATTGACATTCTGTCATTGATTAACGGGAATGAAAAATATGTCCTCTTCTTCCTCGTCTTCTTCTTTCTTTTTGATATTTGGTACCAACTCAGGCAACCAAAGTTGTAGTAACTTTGGTTGACTCACCAAGAAAATTCGTGTCTTGACCACTAAAATATCATAATTATGCTTCAATGTTAATGGAAAGTTTTGTGTTTTAAGAGTTTGTAGTTGACTCTCCAAGTATATAAAAATGTAGTGACCAATGTTCTAAGGTTTCCATATTAATATAAAAAATAACGTCGAGAGGCCTTATCGATGATCTGACTTCCGCAATGTACTCTTTTTCCTTATTAAGATGATAAGTTATCGTTTTTGTACCAGCCTTCGTCCTTTTATGATGATTCCAAAAAAATCCCAATTTAGGCAACGATCCAACCCTTGGACATACCGTTCCCTATTATACATCAGAAGAGTTCTACGTGCCGGTGATGATCTGCCGCTCTTCACCAAGCGGAGGGGATATCACAAATACCGTTTACCGATGGCAAGTTGTCGCTGGTAAAGAGTTTGTAGTACAGTCACTGTAGTAAAGAGTAGTGTCGCAAAATGGCGCCCAAAACGTGATTTAGGATGGAAATCATTTTCGAAGAAGAAGACGTTTGGTAAAGTACTTTTGATTTACATTTGTGTATCGGAAAATATCTGTATATTTTTTTTTCTAAAATCTCATAGTACCTATGAATTTTTGACGAAAATGTATTTATGAATTTTGTATTTTTATCACAGGAAAATGATTTTAAATGGTCAATACCGTAGATCGTACAATTTTTTCGGATATTTGTTTTCTTTTTCACGAATGAAAAACTAAGTTTGGCATTGATATTTTTTATGAAAGCGCAAAAGCGCAAAAGAGATTTGGGATAGAGTCACTGATGGGCTTGTAGGTTTTTGTTTAAAATTTTGAAATTACTTTTGGATATATTTGTATCGTGTTTCATCTGTTGTAATCATGAATCCGGCTTTCTTGAAGTCGGAACAATTAAATTACTAGCTACTTATTCGTGATATTATGATTCCCGATACCGTAGAGAGAAAACGCAAAATATTAGATGGTCTGTTTGCACAGGAGAGGGCAAATCTCAGTTTTTCTGGTCAATTGAATGTAATACTTTTTGCAGAGGATTTACCGCATGTAAATGCAAGTATCGATGACATTACTTTCCTTATAACTTCTTTTACCGGCAATAAAATCAAGTACAACAAAATTACTACGCGATTATACCATATTTCGAAGAGAATTTAGAGATTAGCAGCTGTCGACGACGACGAGGTAGAAATAAATAAGCTTAACAAATTTCATATTTAAAATCAGATTTTGAGGAGAGAAATACCGTCTCGATTCCTATTACAGAGCTGAGTGTTCCGACGGTAAACAGCTGTAACAACCCAGCAAACACAATTATGTAAAATTGACAAAAATGTGACATAACTGATTATACATGTTATGTAACTAGGTTATGTAAAATTTACATCTCTGTTACGGCGAAATGTCCGCCACAAATACTACATCAGGTTTACATAACATTGGTGTAACTGCTTCACATATATTTTATATCATTTTAATGAATTAATATTACATCACAAATATAACAAGCAGACATAAATAATACATAACATGCACTAGATATTATGGAACTGCTATGTAAAATTTACATCCTTGATGTAACTACTTCACATATATTTTATATTGTATTATTACATAAATATTATGTAATTTTCAAATGATTTTTATATAAATGAAAACAATCAAAAAGTGAACTAATAACCCCTTCACCACATTTAACTCTTTTCACATCTATATACAGATTTTCATAACTTGGTTATCAACATCATTACTACTCAGTTATTGATATATGCAACTAAGTGTGAAGTAAGTTGTGTAGTTAAGGGGTTATTCGGGCCCTTTTTGATAGTGAGATATCATATCAGTAATTTTATATTGCCATATTACAATAAATTAAATAAAAAATCAGCATTAAAAAATGAACATATATTTAAAGTTTATTTAAGTTAAAAACCACAACTTCTCTTCATTTGCTCTCGGTATCTTTTTTTCTCCATCTCTCTATTGAGCCTTTGGCGGCTCAATCGAAACCATTCTCCTGCATATTTTTATGTTAGAATAAGACATTGAACAATGGCTACTTATAATGTCTGAGAATATTAATTATTATCTTTGGCAATCAAAGTTGAAAATGTATTACCTGCTAATATTTTTATCGATATTAAATCTTTGGCTTTAAAATTGCCTCTTTGGCCAAACCATGAACACTGTGTAGACAACTCATTGGTAAATAATTGGGCAAGGCATCTACAAAGATGGTCTTTTCCATCTATTCCACCCAAAGATTTAAAGATATGCCCCTAAAATGTAAATAAATAGTTTCATTAAATATGAACTACCTAATTAATTAAGATCAAGTATTATAATACAGAAGGTGAATCAGAACTTTTTTTTTATTAAAAAACTTACTAAAGAAGTTTTTACATCATCATTGATTTCTAACTGAAGGTCGAACTCCTTAACTTCGTCAATAGTTTTCAACGGAATACTCTTCAATTTATGAATGTCATTGCTTCGTTGATGTCCAAACTCAAGGGAACCCATCTTTGTGTAAATCGTGTTCAAAAACTTTTTGTTTGCCAAACAAATTGTTCGCAGTTTAACTTAAACGGCATAAAAAATAGTTCAATTTTTGAGGAAACACAAATACCCAATTACCAATTTCATCATATAATGTTTCCAGCACTATGGGTGTTCCTACAAATAAACAATTAATTAACAAGTGATGAACAAATAAATTTAAAACGAGAAACTACTGCTGCTGCCTTCCAACATTTATAGATACACATTGGTGCTTTTTGTCTGTCGTGCTACCAAATGCCTGAACCAGTTTATTTGAAAATATGACAGATGATAATGACACTTGATTTTTTATTTTTGAGAAATTGTCCAAAATTTCAATCACATGAGAACGGAGTCATGTTTTTTGAAACCTAAAATGACCAAATTTGGTTTTTACCTGCAGCAACATCCTCAGAATAATTTATTCTTCCATTTTGTACACTATGTTTGGTGATGAAGTAGGTGTTGGCGTCCCATCTCCATCGGAGCTACTTCCACTGAGAGATGAACCCTCTAATTTTTTCATTTTTCGTCTCTCAGTAGTTTTTTTTAATTGTGCCACATACAGCTTTTTTTTCAACACCACCTACAATAACAGCAACATTTGAATACTAAGTGAAAAAGAAGAAGTTTAAGAATGGTTCAATATGTAAATCTGAATAAAAGTCATATGTAAAAAACACACAATGCAAGAATTCCAATGAATATATCAACTTTGTTAATTACCTTCAGCAACAACCTCAACTTGATTGAAATTGCCTTCATTTCTAACATTTTTCTGTGGAAAAGCTTTTAGTTTCGGTGTTGGAGGAGGAGTTATTACCTCCTCATCAGAGCTACTACCAACGTTATCAACATCATTACTACTCAGTTATTGATATATGCAACTAAGTGTGAAGTTGCAATTAATTATGTTGTTTTCTAAGGAGATTCCTTCCACTAATCTATTGTGAAGTTGTTGGAGTGCAAGGCTCGAATGTTTTAGTTTAAGTTCAATTTTATACATCAAGTTCTCATTTTTAAATGCACTGAACTCATGCACTAATGCACGCATTAGCCACAAGTTTACCTTTTTTGTATTGAATATCATAGTCATAGGCAGCTAATGTAATAGCCCAACGAGTTATTCTAGAAGCTGCTGTAACCGGTATACCTTTGGTTCTGCCAAAAATAAACTGTAGTGGCTGGTGATCAGTGACTAAAGTAAACTTTCTGCCAAAAATATACTTATGAAATTTTTTGAAGCAAATATTATAGCTAAGCTTTCCCTTTCCAAATTTGAATAAAGTTTTTCTGTTGGTGAGAGGGTGCTGGAAGCAAATGAGACAGGCTTCTTTTCACCATTAATACGGTGACTAAGGACTGCTCCAACACCATAGCCACTGGAGTCATAAGTGACATAAATAGGTAAAGTTGTGTTAAAAAGTGTAAGAACATTTTCAGAAGTAAGCAACTTTTGGCTTGTTTGAAATATGTCTTCACATTCCTTAGTCCAAGTGAACTCAACACTTGACTTACACAATTCATAAAGAGGTTTGAGTGTGCTAGAAAGCATTGGAATAAATTTACCATAGTAATTTAAGAGACCTAGATATGATTTTAGCTGTGTTAAGTTTTCTGGTGAAGGTGCTTGCTCAATACACTCAATTTTGGTTTTTGTAGGATTAATACCGTATTCATCAATTTTGTGACCCAAAAACTTAATAACATTTTGATAAAAAACACATTTCTTTTCATTAATTTTTACATTATATTCCTCCAATTTTTGCATAACAGACTCAACAGTCTGATGACATTTGACTGGTGGAGACCCGAAAATCAGAATATCATCAATATAGCATTGGACATTTGGCAAGCAGGATGAAATAGTTTCCATTACAGATTGAAAAATTCCTGGAGCAGAGCTTATGCCATAAGTTAACCTATTGTGAAGAAAAAGACCTAAATGGGTATTAATAGTAAACAGCTCTTTGGAAGATCCACTTATTTCAAGTTGTTGGAACGCCCCCTTAAGGTCCAAGACAGTAAAGTATTTGCTCCCACTTAAGCTCGCAAAAATATCATCTGGTAAAGGCAATACACAATGTTCACAATCAATGACTCTGTTTACAGTTTTTTTTAAAGTCAACACAAATCCTAATGTCATCTGTGTTCTTTTTAGGAACTATGACAATAGGACTTGCCCATTCACTATGACTTACTTTAGTTAGAATTGGTATCATTCTTAAAATTACACGCAAACTCATTTTTAATTTTCGAAATTAAATCAAGACTTTTACTTTCAATTTTCAAAATTGACTTTTCTTGGCTTTTATTAGACTCTAATTGACTTTTATTTGACACAATTTGACTATTACTGACTGACTTTGACTCTATTAAGACATTTTGCCATGTTGGATTTATAACGTTTAGCCAGTTACGGCCTAACAAAGGTGTAAACTTATTGAAACTATCTAAAATTACCAATGGTAAGTTAAATATCTCATTTTTATACCTTACCTCAATATTTATCTGACCTAATATTGATACATTTTGACCGGTAACTATTCTAAGCTTAAAACTAACAGGACTTATTTCACTGTTGGAGAATAACTCATTATAATCGTCGATATGCATCACAGACTTACAGGCTCCAGAGTCGACTTCCATAATTATGTCAGTTCCTCCGTCACACAACTTCACTTGAAGACTTTCATTTTCCTTAGATATGTAGTTCAAACTTAGCCAATGTTACCTATTATTTATTTAAAATAATAAGGAAAGATAAACTGCAACGGCGACTCAATGTGGAGAGCACCTCAGGTGTGAATTCGGAGACCAAACTAATATTAATTCAGGGAGTAGTCTTACCGGTTCGCGGGTAAAGTTATTGAAGTTATATTGAAGTTAATGAGATAATAAATGAAGTTAAGAAACCAAATGAATTTAATAAGTTAATAAATCAAGTTAAGAAATGTAATTAAAGTTAATCAAGAAAGGTAAGTGGGCGCCACCCTGAATAATATTAGTCGACTTGTTTTCACCTCACAACTCTCTATCAACAAACCTGGAAATGTTGGAAGGGAAGGAATATGTCGGGGAGTGTAGACAAGTAGTATTTTTAGTGGACTGTATGTTTGTAGGAAGGTGGTTGTTGACATCTGAATCTACTACCTTGTCTCCACTGACCACGAAAGGGTAAACTAACTACGAGGATGTCACTAATAGCCAGTTTTATTTCAATCGATCTTTAATGAATTAGATTCCTAAGATCTTTACATAAACAAAAAGAGACATATGAAATTGTAGAACTATAACTGTGAAATCCACAACTTGGCAACACTGTTAGGTTATAGTTTCGCGCTTGAAATGTAACGAACAACTTGTATATTAAACGCACTGTACTTTACAAGAAAGTAATATATAAGCAAATATTATACACTTAAATTGGGTGGGTACTTGAGAATTAGAGAATTAATAACCGTAAAGTGGGTAATTTACTTTAGTTAAAAAGAGATAGACGTACCGGCTTTATTTTCTATAAAGAACACGGCACCAACCACGTGTTGGATATTAATTAGATTGGAATAAGTACTTGTTACATACTTGGCAATACGCACACACGCACTATAAATACTTGAATCTCGACGGTTATAGAGTGGGTTGTTCTATGATAAAACTAATGTGAGTGGACATCACTGCACAGCGAAGGTGCTTTTCGAAGGTCTGAGTGCTACTGACTGGAAACAGTGTTCGCGCGCGCAGAGAATCGCTGTTGGTAGGGATGCGTCACCGACTGCGCAGGTTTCAGGGTGGATGTACAGGGTGTCCCTAAATTTGTATTTAGCACAGTTGTAATTACACAGCAAATTCCAACATTCTGCCCGCGCGACAAATTGAAAGGCATCTCTACGAGAGCAATCACAACTTCGAGGTTATTACTCAACCCAAAAAAAAGACTAATCCTTATTTGTTAACTTACGTTTACACAAAGAGAAAAGCGAATAAAATTAAAATAAAATATACATACAATAAAAAATATTGGTGTGTCAACACGTGTAGAGTCGTTGGATGCAACCTGTGTGCATTCACGCAGTATGATCTACCTGAGGGACAGAAGGGGGAGGGCACAATTTGGCAATAGGTCTAGTCACCTCACCGTCCTGAGTTCTAAGACGTGCTACCCGCACCTTACCATCCTTGCCTTTGATTACCTCAATGATACGTGCTAGGGGCCACTTTAAGGGGGGTGTATCTTCACCTTTGATTAGTACCACTTGATCAACTTCTAGGTTGGCTGAGGGACGTGACCATTTGGGCCTTTGCTGCAATCTGTGGAGGTAGTCTACCGTCAACCGTTTCCAAAATCCTTGCTGCATTTTGGAACAGATTTTCCAAAATGAGAGCTTGTTATCTGGGGTTTGAGTTAAATATTTTTCAGGGAATGCGGTTAAAGGGGGCTCCTATTAAAAAATGCCCTGGCATGAGCGATTGAAGATCCGAGGGGTCGTTGGAAAGGGTGCACAAGGGCCTGGAGTTCAAAATTGCCTCCACTTGCGCGAGAATCGTGGAAAACTCTTCGTAAGTGATTCGAGTGTCACCCAAAATTCGTACAAGGTGATAGTTTGGACTTTTCACCGCAGCCTCCCACAACCCTCCCCAATGGGGTGAGCGTGGGGGTAAGAAACTCCATTCAGTTTCATTTTGCGACAAAAATTCACGAATTGTATCGTAGTTACTTTGAGACTGAAAAAAATCATAAAGCTCTTTTAAACTGTTGCGTGCGCCGAGAAAATTTGTGCCATTGTCACTGAAAATTCGAGTTGGGTTTCCACGTCTGGAAATAAATCTTTTTAGGGTAGCTAAAAAGGCTTCGGAGGATAAGCCGGTTACAAATTCGAGGTGCACCGCTTTGGTGACCATACAAATGAGAAGAGCCACATAACCTTTAATAAGAGGGGATTTACGCAACCTGTTCTTGACGAAGCATGAGTGAAACCACATGCGTCTGAGAGGGGAGCAAAATAGGGTATTTGTGTGCTTCTGGAATGTCTGCGTATGTGAGCCTACCTCCCACACGCAGAAAACCACACTTATCAACAAAAGGTTTAAAAGAAAGAATTTTACTATTCTTCAGGGGACGATCTGTCAAAAGGGCATTTATTTCAGTGGAGAAATGTTCATTTTGAATAATTTTAATTATGAAATCTAGCGGAGAGGACAGCTCGGATACCGAGAGCGGTCCGATTCTTCTGTCGGAATTTTTTAAATTGTGGGTGAAGCGCAATAAGTACGCCACTGTCCTTTGTAATTTTGGGAATTTGGAAAATTTCGAAAAAAGAGAAGACCAAAAGTTCATTTGTTGTGTATCTAGAGTAAGAGCAATTTTCTTTTCTTCTGGGGGGTGGTTTACAACGTTGGGGGTGGCTTCAAAAAGATATAAATTTAAATAAGGGTTTCGTAAAAATTCTGGACCATGAAACCATGTGTCCCAGACTTTACCGTTGAACATTACTCTAGACAAGGGATCTGCCGCATTGTTCTGAGAGGAAATGTGACGCCACTGGAATTCTTGCGATAGAGAATGTATTTGGGATACGCTATTGGACACGAACGTGGTCCACCTACCTGAAGGGCTTCCGATCCAACAAAGAGCAATCGAGGAGTCGGTCCAAAGGTTGAAAGAATTGAACGAAATTTTATTTTCAAAAATTTGAGAGATCTTTACAACTAATTTTGAGAGTAGAAGCATGGCACAAAGTTCTAATCGGGGTATTGTGATAGTTTTCTTGAGAGGGGCCACACGAGACTTTGCCGAGACAAGTGAGCAAGAAATAGTGTAATCTGAATATTGAACCCTCAGATATACAACAGCTCCGTACGCCAATGTGCTCGCGTCCGCGAAACCGTGCAACTCAACGTTAGAGATTTCTTTGTTCAAGAACAAATTCCTAGAGATAGACAGATTTTTTAATTGCAATAAATTTTTTACAAATTTTTGCCACAGTTCCAGAAGAGTTACATCCAGGATTTGCATATCCCAGTCAAGGTGGGACATCCAAATTTTCTGCATCAAAACCTTACCTGCTACAATGATAGGGTTGACCAAACCTATTGGGTCGAAACATGAGCTAATTAATGATAGAACCTTTCTTTTCGTAAGGGGGTGTATATCTAACTGTGAGGGTACTGAAATTCTAAACTCATCAAGCGAGGAGTTCCACTTAAGACCTAAAATTTTGCACGCGGATTCATTTAAATTCAAATCTTTTTCCGATGCATTGGTATGAGCCATATCTTGTAAGAAGTCTGTAGAGTTGGACTGCCATTTGTGCAATTCAAAACCAGAGCTATTTAGAGCTGTGTTGAGCTGCAGGTAAAGAGTTTTCAAGTAGGAAAGGGTTTGTGCACCCGAAAGAATATCGTCAACATAAGTTTGAGATAATAAGGCTTCAGAGGCCAAAGGGAGATCAGTATTTTTGTCGGCAATATCTTTGATGACACGACAAGCTAAAAAGGGGGCGAAAGTTTGCCCAAAAGAAACAATTTGCAATTCGATGCACTGAAGAGCCTCTTGTGGACAACTTCTCCACAACACATACTGCAAAAAATTTTGATTGGGGTTCGTTTTGATCTGGCGAAACATTTGTCTGATGTCTGCAGTTAAAACATATCTAGGGACTCTAAAACGACACAAAATGTCATAAAGATCTGGCTGTACAGTATAATAGCCTTGTGAGATACACAATTTAAAGAAAGTGATGACGACGTCTTGCACTAGAAATCGAATACCACCCGGATTCTGGTGGTTGCGCTGTCAGGACGGACAACGCAGAGATGTGAAACAAAATATTTATGGTAAGGTTGCTGACTTGACGGCGACGGTACTGTCCTTTGGGCAGGACTTAGAGTGGGTTTATGCGTAAGAGCTAGGGGTGTCACTTGGGCATGACCTAGATAAATATATTCGTCAATAAACCGTTTATATTCTGTAAACAATTCAGGGTTGCTGTGGAGCCTTTTTTCTAGTGAGAGAAATCTGCGTTGCGCAGTGATAAAGGAATCGCCTAACTTTGTAAATTCATGTGGGGTGCGCAAGGGCATGTCTACCTGATAAGTACCGTTTTCCAAAATGTTGGTGGTAGGTAAGAAGAGATTTTCGACGTAATCGTCTTCGGGTGAGCTAGAGGAGTGCTCTCAATCAGAAATTTCCTCCTGATTCCAAAATTTGATTAAAAGCGGTTCTAGAGTTGGTGGTTTATTTAGTCATAAACCGTTTGCAGAGCCGCTACAAGACTCTGTTGAGCAAAAACAGTGTGATTGCGCAATGGCTTGTTTTTCATTTTGTTGCGCATACGACGGTATTTGCCCTGCAATTACCCATCCCAAATGACTATTAAAAAGAACAGGGAGACCTTTACTTAGATGCAAGGAACCATGCGTAAGTAGCGCATAAAATAAGTCTGCCCCCACTAAAATCTCCGGTAGAGAGGGAGTGGAAAAGGACGGATCTGCGAGTTGATTCAAAATGTCTTGGAGTATTTTCAACATACTGGGATTAATAGGAACCTGAGGAATTCGTTTTGTTATATTTTTCAACACAGAGCAAGAAAGAGAAAAACATTTGTCAGGGTTTACTTTCGAGTGAACAATCAAATTTGTATATTCCTTTGAGACAACAGAATCTTGCGCTGATATGCCCGAAATGTGCAAATTTTGTTTCTTGGTAGCCAAATTTAAACGTTGAACACAATCGCGAGAAATAAAGCTGCTCTGAGAGCCAGAATCCAAAATGGCTTTAGCTACACAAGGGTTGCCATCAGAGTCGTAGATTACAACTTGAGCTGTTGCTAATAACGTATACGAGCTATTGTTTGAGAGGACATTCAAGCTTTGAGTTTGTGAACTTGACGCCTGCGCAGTGGGAGAATCATGATTTGTGGAGTGAGGACGGGAAGGACTAGGTGTTAACCGATTGTGGCGGGTATTCGGAGCGTTCCTAGTTCTAGAGAAATTCGAATACCGATTTTGCTGATGAGTATCTCCAGCATTGAATTGAGTAATGACTCTTTTAGAATGTGCATTGGTTTGCGAAACCGGCTATCAGCTGAAGAGCTGAACATTTAAGCAAAGTGCGCAAGTAATACAATTTTTCAGCTTTTCTTAATTTTGGACTTGAACCTATTAAGGCTTCAAATATATCATAAAAAGAAGCAAAATCCGAAGGCTTGGATCCATCGAAATTAGGTATTTTAATTTCTGGCAATTTAACATTTGATTTGTCACTAGACAAGGGGCCTGAAACATTGCCAGCGCTGGAGGAAGTAATGGGACCGGTGATATTTTGTATACAATCTTTGTAATCTGCAAGAGTGTCGTAAAACTTTCCCTCAAACGCTGCCCTGTCTTCACTGTCAATAAAAGCGGGGTTGGATGAGATTAAATCTTCAATTTGGTCCTGCGCATTAGTATAATTATCTAAAACTTCATAAAGTGTTTTTACCCTTGTTTCGAGTTCAGATACTCGCTTAACCGTAGCAAAATGACCTGTAATCCAATCAGATAACCTGTTCAGACCCACGCATGAGTTACGTTTTTTAATAGAATCAGCAAATTGTTTTGTAGCCATTGTTACAAACAATATAATCTTAACATAAATAAATGATAACCTGAAAAAAGAGCACAACAATAAAATGTACATGATACGCCACTGAACTTCTTTTACTAGTCCATATGGCGATAAAAGGCTCAATTACCTGTTCAAATAAAAATCAATAAACATTGACCAACAAATTAAATGCGAAATAAATTCTCCCAAATACCTATTATAAAAGTAAAGTCAATAAACATTGCCTAAATAAACCCACAATATACCTACCAATATGGGTCAAAACAAAATATCAAAAACATCCGACGAATATTTTTCAAAAGTAAGATAATAAACAACACGTGTTCAAATTTTATTGTCATTAGAAACTTCAAATAATAAAAACCGAGTGAAAAAAACCTTACTGACTTTCCGTGGAACTTGAAAGACTTGTGGCGGCATTCGAGTGAGCTGGCTGTATGCATGAACCAGCGCTGTAGAGAAAGAAAGGCTTAAGCCGCGGTCAGACTAGGCTGTTTAGCAGCCGCTACTAACCAGCTGCTGGCAATATCGCCAGCAAGCAGCTTAGTCTGACCCAGAACCAGCGGCCGGTGAATGCCAGCGCGCTAGTGTTTGCTAGCCACAATCAAAAGTTGAACATGTTCAACTTTGAGCGCTGCCTACCCTCCGCTGGCAGTCACGTGATCTTCTTGCTGGCGCCAACCAGCCAATGTGAACCCTCTAGTAGCTAACAAGCGGCTGGTGAATGAACACGTGTCTAGTTTGTTTTGCAGTGTTGGTTTCGTTAAAACTGTATTTTCTATTTATTTTTGCGATTAACAGTGGATATGGTTGACAGCAACAAGTGGTCAGGTAAAGACATAATTACATTCCTAGATATATTTCAAAATTATCCTTGCCTGTGGGACGCTTCGACTGCAGACTACATCAACAGAAATGCAAAAGACTCAGCTTATAAGGAGTTACTAGAAAAACTTGAAGAACAAGGACTTAAGGCAGAATTAGCCACATTGAAGAAAAAAATAAAAAGTTTACGTGATACGTATCGAAATGAAGTTTATAAAATAAAAAAGTCAAAGAAGAGTGGTGCGGGAGCAGAGGACGTGTACAAACCTAGACTGGTGTGGTTCTCGGCAGCAGAAATGTTTTGGAGCAGTACTATTGTTGGTCGTGACTCATCATCGAATCTGGTAAGTTTAAAAGTATAGCACTACCGTAGATCATCTTATTGTTTATTGTGAACTTTAAAAGGTAGAGAGACCATTACTTTTAGAAAAATATTTTTTCTGAACCTTAAAGTTTATTTGGTAAAATAATTTTACATACTGAACAAATACTGTCAATTTTCGTAAAAAAAAACATTTCTACGTGTATCTATCAGATAGTTCTTGGGCGAATTAGTCGCTTTCAACACATTCATGTCCGATGGATTTCATTTGCCAAGGAACAGCCAAGGTAGTTGAAAACTGCTGCGTAAACCACTGTCGTAGCTCATTTCCATCTTGTTTGTAATTGTTGGATGCATACAGTCTGTCTAATGGAGACATAGTGTTTGGGTCCTTGCGCCATTCACCTTTGGTTAATAAGTCCTGTCATCAGGTCCTCTTCATCAACTGATCCCGGGGTCATATACGTCTGAGAAGATGTCATTCTTAACCAGTTGTGCAGTGCACAACTTGCTTTTACAAGAATTTCCACTGTATCTACGTTTAACGAAATAGGTCTGCTGAATATGCGAAAACGGCTGGCCAAGATACCAAAGGCGTTTTCAGCGACACGCCTAGCTCGAGATAATCTATAATTGAAAATTCTCTCTTCCACAGAGAGACCTCTATGTGAATATGGTTTCAACATATAAGACGTGAGACCAAATGCATCATCGGCAACGCAAAGTCCTCCTATAGGCCAGTTTAAAAGATTTCTCTCAAGAGCAATTTTCAAAGTGGAATTGTTGTAAATGGTACTATCATTAGATCTGCCAACACATCCAACGTCAATATATCTGAAGCAGTATTCTGCATCGACCATGGCAAATAAAACTATGCTATATGTCCCCTTGTAGTTATAAAATAGAGAAGTGCTGTTTGGTGGTCGTTGAATTCTGATATGTTTCCCGTCCAGTGCCCCACAGCAATCAGGAAAGTTCCACTTACATTCAAACGACTTCTGAATCTGTTTCCATTCAGCTACTCTATCCGGTACCTGAAATAGAACGTAGAAAAGTAACATTTCTAATTCTCTTAAATATACAGGGTGTTACCTAAGTAATTTTGTAAATTTGATGTAAATTTTGTATTTTTTAGGACAACGTTATGGAGAGGGCATTGCAAAATGAAGACTTTGATTCTCCATTTGAGGACACCACAGACGTTCTGTCAGTCGAAACGCCAGCAAACTCAGAGGTCAGGATTACAACTCTAAGCCCTTCAGAAAGAAAGAAGAATTCAACGCCTCCTGAATCAGGTAATGAAGCAGCAAAACGATCTCCTGGAAAAATGCTACCTCCATCTCGTCACTTGAAGCTGATGAAAACTACTTCTGGTAGTAAGAAACCTCAAACACGGTTTGAAAAGTCAGTGGAGAAGTTGCAAGATATCGCTAAAATAGCTGTTGATAATGAAGACCAATTTGACAAATATGGGAAGTATATTGCTAGCCAATTAAGGGAGATGCCACTAAGAAATTTCATCACCTTACAAAGTCAAATTAATCACCTCGTCACAACAGAACGCTTACACTGTTTTGATGCTGACCAAGAACAGTGTTCCATGCAGCGTTCGCAGTCACCATACAGCGGCAGCTCTCGTTCAACCCCTCAATTGTCACCATACAGCGACAGCTCTCGTTCGACCCCTCAGTTGTCACCATACAGTCAAAACAGCTCTGACAAAACACCACGTGCAATCTACGACGATGATACTGGAGGTTTGGACATTTTATCCCAAGCTATGGTTGGAATGTGTGATGCGGGGAACAGCCATGCCAATTTAATTAATTATTAAAGAGCTTTTTAGGTTTCTTTGATAAGTACTTTTTTATATAAGTAATATTTCAATAAAAGTGTTATTCCTGATTGACTATATATTAAAATATTTCCAGTTTGTTTTACATTGAAGAAAAATGCTAATCTGTTATAGACAAAGTGAAGATGATTAATAAACTACAATATTGTTTAAAGTAAAATGTGTTCATAATTTTTGTACTAGGCGTACTTTCCTTTTAGGAAAAAATCCGTTGCTGGTTTTCCAGCAAGAAAAAACAATTATTTACTATTTGATAGGCCTACTAAACATACAAATAGGGGTAAACAATGTACTGTACCTTGATGAACTGCTGTAAAACCTCATAAATGGCGCTCAACACTTCTGGAACGAACACTGAAATTGTGTTATGAGGAACTCTAAATAGGTAGGCTAAAGACTTGTAACTGTCTCCAGTTGCTAGATAACGTAAAGTTATTTCCAGTTTTGTTTTACTTGAAATAGCCTGACGGAATTTGGTGTCTTCTTTCTGGATAAGCGGAGTAACTAACTCTATAAATTTAGGAACTGACATTCTTAAAATGTTTGCATAAGATGATGGGTCTTCTAATTATAGTTCCTTGAAAAGTCTTGCTGATGCTCCCAGGTCGTTTCTTCTTAATATCCAGGATCTAACCCACCATCGCCTTTTCTTCCGTTTCAACATCTGTTCACACAACTCTTTAATTCCAATATTTAACACACGTCTCAAAACTTCACGACTCACACCAATAGATGACATGGTGAACACACATAAAATACACAACACAATGCTTTCAAGTCATCAGCAGCAACTGTACTAGCGGCTAGTAGGTTTTATAATGTGAACCCTTAAGATCCAGCTGGCTGCTGGCGATATTGCCAGCAGCTGGCTAGTAGCGGCTGCTAAACAGCCTAGTCTGACTGCGGCTTTATGCCTGTTAAGCCGCAGGTGTGCTGCTGCTGTTGTGAACGACGAGCTGGTCTCTCTGCGCTGTTGTCACGTCGCTGCAACTTCTTGGCGATAGGGAAATGTGTTGGTTTTTCAACACCAAATTATCTTCCACTACGATGTTTTTACGAAAGTTCCGTTGCGCGCACAGGCGCACTCACAGGGTTTTAACGGTACGGCACATTGAAACGAGAACACTTGAGAAAAACCGATCACGTGATCACCGGAATGTTGGAAAAAGCACTAGAAAAGGGGAAAGTTCACATCCGTAGGATCACCGGCTCGTGAAGGACCATGTCGGGGAGTGTAGACAAGTAGTATTTTTAGTGGACTGTATGTTTGTAGGAAGGTGGTTGTTGACATCTGAATCTACTACCTTGTCTCCACTGACCACGAAAGGGTAAACTAACTACGAGGATGTCACTAATAGCCAGTTTTATTTCAATCGATCTTTAATGAATTAGATTCCTAAGATCTTCACATAAACAAAAAGAGACATATGAAATTGTAGAACTACAACTGTGAAATCCACAACTTGGCAACACTGTTAGGTTTTAGTTTCGCGCTTAAAATGTAACGAACAACTTGTATATTATACGCACTGTACTTTACAAGAAAGTAATATATAAGCAAATATTATACACTTAAATTGGGTGGGTACTTGAGAATTAGAGAATTAATAACCGTAAAGTGGGTAATTTACTTTAGTTAAAAAGAGATAGACGTACCGGCTTTATTTTCTATAAAGAACACGGCACCAACCACGTGCTGGATATTAATTAGATTGGAATAAGTACTTGTTACATACTTGGCAATACGCACACACGCACTATAAATACTTGAATCTCGACGGTTATAGAGTGGGTTGTTTTATGATAAAACTAATGTGAGTGGACATGACTGCACAGCGAGGGTGCTTTTCGAAGGTCTGAGTGCTACTGACTGGAAACAGTGTTCGCGCGCGCAGAGAATCGCTGTTGGTAGGGATGCGTCACCGACTGCGCAGGTTTCAGGGTGGATGTACAGGGTGTCCCTAAATTTGTATTTAGCACAGTTGGAATTACACAGCAAATTCCAACAGAATATGAACAACTTTGTTAAATTTACAAGTTGTATAATGACTTTAAAAATATCACAGTAGAAAAAAATGAAAAAATGTTGGTTTTGTTTGTTGAACCACGTTGTTTTTACATTGTTTTACTTTCCTTAATTCTCCACGTGTCTGAGATGGAAACTACAGGTACTAATATCCAGGTACGAAGACTCAGGTACTAAGTAAGTGCTAAGAAAGATACATTGTATCAGCAATAGTAACATTCTTTTTTCGTGTAAAATTCAGGATATCTACAGTTATACGGTTTACAATTGTTGATAAGAAAATCATTTAAGAACGTGGTTCATAAAAAAAATATCCTGTATTTCACTATTAAAAAAAAAACAAAAGAAGCAAAAGAAATGTGATATCATATTATTAAGGAAATCTTATTCATTTTATTTTACTACTTATTTCAATCACAGAAGGCGATAAAGAAAATGTAATGAAAAAAATGTAATCCGGAAATATAATATTCTAAATTGGTATTTAGATTGAATTAATTAGTTAACTAAATATACATATATTAAAGACTTCAACTATATACATGTGAACCTTTTATCAACTGTAAAAGAAAAACTAGAAAAAAAAAGGTAGAACGTGTCGCGGGACACACGGTAGGAACTTTAGTTCCTTTTAAGCAAAAGTTATGTAATACATCTGACGTTATAGATAAACAATTTGCATATTCTTTGGTGGTTGAGTAGTAAGCACACCAGACTCTCACGCGGTAGACCCGGGTTCGATTCCCCGCGAGGAATTTTTTTTATTGTTAATTTTATTTATAAATAATCATTCTGCTTGATATTAATAACGACAACAGGTAGACGTTTGAAATATTTAGCAGAATATTCATTATTATAGATAATGGTACGGTACCCTTCATGAGGGAGTCCGACTGGCAACATCTACTTATAACAGCATCGTATATTTGAAAAAGGAAACCGTAGCATTATACAAATTGGACATTCAAGAACTGTACGTTTACCACAAAATTAGTGGAAACATAAAATTGGATTGTTAAATTTTTAATTTGAAGTTATATTACAGTTTATAGAAATTTTTATTTTCTAGATTTTTTCCTGAGTGGGTCGTAGAAAAAATATGCTGCTCGATTCGTGTGGATTGTCCATATCGCACTTGAACGATTGAGCACTCCGCCTACGGCGTCGTGCTCCATCTTAGTCCTCGTGCAAAATGGCCATCATATCCACACTAGCTGCACGAACTACAATTTCTTTCAAAATATGCCCTTTTACATTTAAAAACTACCTGCCAAATGTCAAATCAATTTATCCATCCATTTTAAAGTTATCGAATTAAAACATTCAAGTTTTCAAAATTTCAACACCCTGTATTTCGAAAAGTAGCTAGACCCCTTAATCGCGCAAAAAAAATTATGGAAATAATAGTAAAAATTTATCCGAACAAATTCAAGTAGATCACTAACACTGCGAATACCAGCTTTGCATAGAATTTCAATATAGCATATAGTTCGAATCCCGGCAGGAGCATATTATTATGAATCGCTGCTTCGTAAACGAGAGAGAGACTAAGGAGGCACAAGCACGCAAGCAAGGCACATAACGAAGCAACGTAACATAACGTAGCGTAACGTAACGCGTAACGGTCAGATCTTTTGCGTCGCGACCCCTGGTCGCTCAAACATAACCTGACGTAAAGAACTAAAGTTCCAAAAAGTTTGAGTAAGTAAGTTTGAGGTAAATCTCTCAAAATAAATTAAAAATGAACCTTATTGGTACATGGTTCACAGGAGAAAGAAAGCTTATTCTCACTACTCGCTATTAAATTGAACCATGCGATGAGCAATCGACATACGTTGTATATTCCTTTCCTGTTCACATGCTCCGCTTCGAGAAAGAATTTACGTATTCGTAGTGTGTTCTTAATTTCTGTCTCTGTATAGGAGAGAAGAATTGAAATATTTGACCAATATCAGTGTATACTGATCCTCACCAACGGAGATTATCCGTCGCACATTGAATGTAAAAATTTTGCCTTTTAGCGGTGATCGGTGCTACAGGTTCTCGACGAGAATCCCATGCTGGTAAGGAAAAAGGACTGGCTACTCGCCGTCCGGTAGATATTTAAATATTCCAATGATAGTGGTCAAATATAACGTTACACCAACCTAGTTCAAGGGAATCGTCATCTGCTTCATCTTGTTGACTTTCATCGTCCGATTAACCATGAATCTTGTTTTTACATAAGATAGACTTTGCTGTATGACCCATCACATTACACGAATAACATTTCCAGTTGACAGCTGGACATTGATGGTGTTAACTACTGTAGAATATAATTATTCAACACGTTAATTAGGAAAAGAATATATTAAATATAAAAGTACAAAATAAGTGACAACTCTCTAAATTATCTTGTCAAAAACTCTCTGACATATATCTGACCATAATCTTGTATCCTAGGTAGTAGTAGTCTACAACATCTTCCCCTTTTAAGAAGGTTATTCTATTTTCCTAGGTAAGATCGTAATCTGCAGGTCTTTAAGGCATTTTTCTACTACGAGTAGGTCTACTGGAATTTGGATGACTTCCACCTTGAAGAGAATGCATTTCATCAGATAGATCTGGACGTGAACCAATGTCATCTTCAGGTGGTACAGAACCATTAGGTTCGTAAGAGTGAATGAGACTGAACGTATCTAGCAGTATATGAAGTGGTAAATTAGTTTCAAGTCTGTTTTCCTCTTCGTTATTGACGTCGTTTCTTGATTTCAATTGATTGGTATGAACTCTAATCAGCTTGTGAGGTTGTCTAAGTAATACATTGAACATTACTTTGCCAATGTTTTCGATTACCTTTCCTTCTATCCAATCATGTGAGTGGCTCATTTTTACATAGACTGCTTCTCCTGGTTGAAAACGTCGAATTCTCGCACCGTTTTTTTGGTTAAATTGTTCTTCCATTTTTGTGTTTGTTCTAATTCCTCTATGATTGTCCGATGGAAGTAGTAGGTCTAATAAAATTCTTGGTTTCCTACCAAACATCTTTTCGAATGGAGAATTTCCTCCAGGGACGTTTCTGCTTGGGGTAGTCCGGTATGTTTGTAAAAATGTGGTAATAATTTCTTCTGTAGTCTGTCCTCGCATTTTCTCCAGTGCTCTTTTGAATGAATCAACAAAACGTTCTGCTTGGCCATTAGATTGTGGATGGTATGGAGGAGATCGTATATGTTCGATTCCATTATTTTGACAAAACTCACTGAATGTACTGCTGGTGAATTGTGTTCCAATATCAGACACTACAGTTTTTGGTATGCCAAAAGTAGCAAATAAAGAATTCAATTCTTTAATTGTAGAATATGACGTTATCCAAGCCAAGTATACTTAAATTTCTGATTGAAGTGACGTAGCAATTTGCAGTTTCAATAATCAAATCTTTATCCATCCGGACTTGGCATTCAATTTCACCCATGAGATCTACTGTTTTTCCACAAGCGTTAAATGCAACATTAGACGTATTTGAAATAATCGGCTCTCCAATTTTTTTCCATATTTCGGTATCTATGATAGTAATGTCCGAGGCAGTGTCAAATTGAAGAGATACTTGTTGACCATTCACAGATACTGTTATGTACTTACGAGGAGTATTGATTTGGTTTACGGAAATTGTTTTTAACTGCTTCTTTTGAAACTTGTTTTTCTTCTTGTTCTGAGTGGATGTCGTACTTTCATTGTCTGTAGATTCTCTGGTTTTCATTGATTTCTTTTCAAAACATGAACAGTAACCTTCTCTGTGTCCAATTTTGGAACATACCTTGCATGTGTGTTGCGAATATTGGCAAAATTTCTTGAAATGCATGCCTCCGCATTGCCAACAAGGTGTTCTTGGCTTCTCTTGATCCTTATGCTTTTTATCTGAAATCTTGTGAATCGTTGGATTGTTTTTGTTTTCAACGAGAGCTGTATCACTTTTGAGATTGAGTATTCTTTGACATTCATCCACTAGTGTTTGTAAAGATAAGTCATCTTCTTCTTCGTTAATTTTAGACAGTAACCTTGTAGTGATATCGGAATAACTTGATGATTTCAAACCTATTATGAATATGAGGCATTTAAACTGATTCTCGCTCAGTCTTTTCAAATCAAAAGCTAAAAATAGATACTGGTTTTCCAAAAATTATTTTCAAAATTTTTATGGTAGTTTAAAAATTGTTATCTCGTGGATGTTTTGGAAGAATAAAATTTGTGTACCTTTCGTGTGCTTGTATATTCAATTTTCTAATAATGAGTCCGACCTTAGCTGCCTCATCTAGTCTTGAAGCATCTTTGAGGAATAAGTCTTCGTATCTGTTGTACCAAGATTCGAATGTAATGATGTTATCGGGGTCCGGTACGAATTCAGTAAGATTTCTTACCAACGATTCAATAAGTAATTCGGTGTTGTTTGTGTCCGAATCACGATTTGCACCCGAGCTAGATGAGTTTGCGGCCAGCATTTCCAAAATTTTCATCTGCTGCTCCAGCATTCTATGTAATAGTTCTGGTTCATTGATCCTCGTCGCCAACTGTTAACTACTGTAGAATATAATTATTCAACACGTTAATTAAGAAAAGAATATATTAAATATAAAAGTACAAAATAAATGACAACTCTCTAAATTATCTTGTCAAAAACTCTCTGACATATATCTGACCATAATCTTGTATCCTAGGTAGTAGTAGTCTACAACAGATGGTCATCTAAATGGACTCTTACACAACGTTTGCATTCTTTTTTACCTGACAAATTAGGTGTTAGAGGCAATGTTTGACTTCTTTGACGACTTGCATAATTTTCACTTGATGACTGAGTATTTTGACTATACTTTGGCTTAATATTGGACTTCAAATTTGACTTATCAGCTTTTTGATACTTTAATTTGTTGACAGACCCAGTAGATTCATTACCAAACAACTGTAGTTGATCATCAGTAAGCTCCATAGCTATTGCTGTCTTCGGAGCTATTTCAAATGTTGGTAAAGGATCAATTATAATAATAATAATAATAATAATAATAATGTTTATTTAAAAATTTGCTTACAAAAAAAATCTAAATATAATATAATATAAATATAATATAAGTTGTTCTATAACAAAGTTATATACAACTTGTACGTGATAACTGATAACAGTAGTGATTTTAATAGTTCATATAGTTACGTATAAATATATATAATAAATAAATTTGTCGTCTTTGGGTAAGTTGTCTTTTTTGGGTTATTTGTCTTTATTGGGTAAGTTGTCATTTTTGGGAAAGTTGTCATTTTTGGGAAAGTTGTCATTTTTGGGTAAGTTGTCATTATTGGGTGATTTGTTATCATTGTTAGCAGTTTTCGCTTAATTGCGTTTGACTTCACACCACAGACTAGCTTGTCTCGCAGTGCATCTAATAAAAATGATTTAAAATCAAAAAACTTTGCAAGATTTCTTAATCTAATTGAAAATGCCTTCAGATCTTCGCCGCTTTCTTGGACTGCTGTCCAAAACTTATACCTTTCAGCGATTACCAAACGCTTTGTTCCAAACTGATCTATTAATGCTGTTGTGAGCTCATTATACTTTTTGTCAGCTAAAGACTCAGGTGCTAGTAGATCTTTTAGACAATTATATGTTTCACCCCCAATTAAGGTTAAAGAAAGTGGAACCTTTTTTCATCAGTGGTTATGTTGTTAACCTTGAATAACTGTTCCAAACGTTCAACATATGCCTCTGCATCTGACTCTTTGCAGTTGAAATGCTCAATCGTTCCAATTAAAGACATTTTTAACTTGACTCAGTTCGACTTATTATAACTTGTCTTAGACTTTATTTACTGACTGATTTTCGACCATAAAATACTTCAACCTAGAATTGTAACTGGGATTTAAGAGAATGTTTTAAGTTACGATGCGGCCAAACTGCAGAGGGCACTGATCATCAACAATCGTAATGTAAGATGTCAAAATGGGAGGAAAAATAAACAAACCAAGTGAAAAACTTTGTTGTGTTTCGGTTTGCTGAGACAAAACGAGTGCTTAACATCGGTTTTTAAAACGTGAGAAATATTAATAATGTGAAGTTACACTACATGCCTTCAAAACATATATACCAAAATTCCCGAGTTTGTGTTAGACACTTTAGAGATGACTGTAAAGTACCAGGAAAAAGAGGCTGAAAAGAAAAGCTGGTCTCACTTTATTCATTCCAGGTAATTACCTAAATTTAATATTATGTGCAAGTCTATAGGTTAATTAATAATTAGGATTCTCCTTTTATGGTGTAAAAAAGTAACCTAATACTATTTCAAGAGGAAATGATATGAAATTTCCAAAATTCATGAATAATAACAAGGATTCAACATTTGTTGATCCAATAATGAGAGCAGCTATATCAAATTTTGTTCTAAAAAAACGCTTTCAAAAGAGAAGACACTATAGAAATGAGTGAATGGGTACTTTATACGTGACCCTCCTTGTTGAATTGTTTAGAACTAGATGCCAGACCACATGGATGGAAAAATAACACAAAATACTTATATCTTAGGAATGAAAATAGCAGAATATTGGGAAATAATCTAGTTAGGTAGTATGTCGTGTGTTATGTATAGGTATGTGTGTTAAAAATGTTGTTATTATCACTAAATAAATTTTTAATTTTCCAGTCTTTTCTTTAAAGTATTCGTCGTTTACCATATACTTTTTCCTAGACACACAAATTATAAATTGCAAACTTCACCTTCTACAAAAATGCATTATGTTGCTTTAACTCTTATTCTGCTGCACAAGTTTTTTAGAAATAAATTGACTTTTTACTAAAAGAGTAAAAAGTGCAGCTTTTATGAAAACATATAAATTATAACTGATAGTATTTCACCAAATCTTGCATCAACAAAAGTTTGCCAAATCTTCTCGTATGTTTAGCTCTGATGAAAGATTTGGCGAAATATTATCAGTTATAATTTATATATTTTCATAAGCAGCTGAATTTTGTGTTCTTCAGGTAAACAGTCGATTTATTTTTTAAAAAGATAAAATTCTCCATCAAGTTGATATTTAAAATTCCCGCTGAATTTTATAGTTCCTGCGGCCAAACTTCAGATGGCAGTTAAAACAGTAGTCACTGCTGACAACATAGGAGTTACAATGGGCATGATGACAGTCACTGAGAATCACTGAAATATTGATTTGATATAATTATATAAGATACAGAGATTCTACAGAAATCACTTATTTTTAATTTACATGTGTGATTACATTTATTTTGGTAAAAATATAAACACAAAATTTAACCATCCGCCATCTTTTCTCAAACACCAATCAGAAGAGAGTGACGTTATACTTTCGCAAATGGCCGGATGCTGCAAAGCAAGAGGCCAAAAACCAGAAGAAGAAGAAGAAGAATCTATGATCCGAACCCGAACCAAATCCGAACATCTGTTTTGTCGTCTTTATATATTATCTATGGTTTAGTATTTTCTTTGTTGTTGTCACAGAACACAGAATTATCTGTGTTCTGTGGTTGTTGTTGGCTTTGCTTGGTTCATGTGATATTTTCTCGTTATAAACTATTGTATCTCTGTTTTTTATTACCACAAAAAATCGTTTTTTTAAAAACGTCCAAGAAACATTAGTTATGGAACAAGGTTTCTTTAAGGCAGATAGCTCAAATTTGCCAAGAATCGATTTCTTCATGCTGGGAGCATTTTTTTCGTCTAACGATGACTTTTGTTCAGCTGAATTTCGAAATGTTAAGACTTCTATGTAAGTATTGCATATTATATTAGTAGTTATAACATAATCTAGAACTCAAATCATAAAATTAAGTTTACATACACATTTGTATATCAAAATTTAGTACCTACTTGCAGGTTATGTGAAAATATTACTAAAACTAATATAATTTTTTTTTATTTCAGATCATCACGACCATCGTATGGTGATGACGCTGTGAGCTATGTACAGCTCAAACGTGATGGAAAAATGTGCATAGTAAAGGGAAAAATTTGCCCAGAGCATAAAATACATGCAAAATTGTATGCTGTCACATTAATAGTGGATGAGGAAGAAGAGGTTATTATATCCATTCAATGTCACGATTGTGTCGCTTCTAGCGGGGGCTGCAAGCACTCCATAGCATTTCTCTTGTGGATCCACCGAAGGAGTGAAGAGCCATCCTGTACAGCTGTAGCATGCTACTGGAAAAAATCAAAACTGTCCTGCGTTGGAACTAGCCTGAAGAGCATGTCGGCGAAGGACTTGTCAAAAGGGAAACCTAGCCTGCCATCAAATCCTACAGTTCTCAAAAAGTTTTTAGATATGGGAAAAAAACGAAAACTGAATAATTGTGAGTTATTAAAATATCAACCTGACTATACTCTTAATGATACTCATAGTTTATCTATGCATCAACTTGTGCTCAAGTATAAGGAGAAGTCCTGTGAGACATTTCTGAATAAAGTGAAGCTATCTAACAAAGCTATTGTTGAAGTAGAGGTAGAGACCAGGCAACAGCACCAAAACAGTCTTTGGTTTGAACTGCGTTATGGCAGAATAACAGCATCTCGAGCCTATGAATTTAGTCGGTGTAAAACAAAGGATGGTACTATTATGGCATTAATAATGGGAGGGAGTATACCAGACACACCAGCAATGAAACGTGGTAGAGTTTTAGAAGATGAAGTGAGAAAAACTGTCAGCAATATACTGGGAAAAAGAATAAAAAAATGTGGTCTCTTGCTCTCCAAACAGTACCCAATGATAGCTGGATCACCAGATGGAATTTGTGGTGATTTCATTGTTGAGATCAAATGCCCCACAAGTGCAAAGACATATAAGAACTTTGTTAACAATGACAAACCTACTGCAAAGTTTAATACACAGATGCAGGTCCAAATGTTTTTAACAGGACTGAAAAAGGGATACTTTTGTGTGGCTGATAGTGATTACACTACAAATAAAAAAGTGGACATTTTCAGTGTATCGTTTGATGAAACATACATGTCTGATTTCCTTAAGCTTGTAGTGGGCTTGTGGAAAGAAAATGTGTACCCAGTGTTGCATAAAAGTGTATTGTAATTTCACAAGTCTTATTCTCAAATACAATGACCTTTATTTATAAAATAAAACACAGATTATATCCAGAACATTTGCTTAAAAATACACAATGTATATCGGGTGTACATGATTATCAAACAAGATCGAGATGACTTCTATGTACCCACGGCTCCAAATTGTTACAGTCAGAATGATGTTTTTCACAATGGACATGTACAATATTATAATAGCTTACCCAATGATGTTAAGAAGACAAAAAATGTAAAAATAGTTGTTAGAGAATGTACAGTTTTGTAAAAAAATGTGTAGATAAAAAAGGGTTTGCAAAACATTTGAATTTACTATATTGTATCATGTGTAATATATATTGTCATATTTGTTAGCACATGCTATTATCAATAAACTATTATTATTAGGTAAATAAAATGCACAAATGATAATTTTGTAGTTTTATTTGATTAGAGAGTCTTGTAAATTTATTAAAGCACATGCAATTACAATAATATCATCAAGTACCTTTACAAAATTTGTATTTAAACATGCATGGGGCTTCAACATATTAAATTCTCTCAACCGTCTAATTACTCTCTCAACATGTATCCTCAAACTAGCTATCTGCTTTGTTTCCTTGACTTCATGTTTAGATAATTTGGCTCCAGTGACAACACTTGGGGGTCGTACAAGATGCACACCAGCAGTAAATAAATATGGTTGTACATGTTTGAACCCTCTGTCTGCCATCACACACATACCAGGCTGTAAACACTTAATGAAGTCACATGATTCGACTAAACATGTATCAGTGATTCTACCTCCGTAGCCTGGTGAAATATAATTTACCAAACCATTTGGTGTACAAGAAATCAAAAATTTTATGGTGTTACATTTTTTGTATTCCGACCATGTTACTGCTTGATCAACACTTTTAGAAGGCTTTTGCACCTCAATTTCTAGACAGTCTATTATGCAACTTGTGTTGTGAAATTTATGTCTGAAAGCCATTGGCAATGTACATTTGGTTAAATCTTTATCAAGAGTTACAATAAATGGTTTCATAACACTAGCTAATACTGGTATATTTTTGAAAAATATTTTGCTTGCATACGTTGTACTGATAGAAAAATCATCGGCAAGCTCTCTAAATGTGCTATTTAATCTAATTTTTTTCAAACAAAGCAGTATATGGTTAGTGGGAATTCTTGTCTGTTCTTCAATTATGTCTAATAAATAAATACAACATTTAGGAAGACCTATATAAAAACGTGGGCTCTTCATGATTTTGAATAATGTGTATTTCAGAATTTTAAATGCCTCTTCATTTTTTGTGTCTTCACTTAATTCACTGCAGTCTGAAGTGGATTTTATCTGAAAAGATTTTGTTGAAGGTGATGCTTCTTGTTGAGATACAGATGGTGAATATGGAGTATCACTGTCAGATTGTTCTACTAGTATTTTTGAAAATTTAAATAGGCTTGATGTCCCTGGTTTAGTGAAACCACAACTTTTTAATTTAAAAGGAGATGTTGATACTGAACAGCAATCAGGTTTCATAGGTGATGTTGACTGGTTTACTAATTTAAATTCTGTCTGAACAGCTTTACTTCTAAATTTGTGAGTTATATATACTTGTACAGATTTATCACACATTTTTGGGTAGGTAGTAGGTCTATCGTCATATACTTGTACTGCTTTATCACATGATTTTGGGTAGGTAGTAGGTCCATTGTCATGTTCTTCTAATTTTTCTAGTACTACAAAATAAAAATGGAGATATTATAAATATATAATATGCTACTGTTAAAGTGTTTATATGGTTAGTACTTTATAGACTGGTTGGATAGTATACAAAATATATAATAAAAATATCCAATACTTTATAGGTATTCCATTAGCTATGTAAACATTTGTAGCATGACTATATATTAGTTTATTACACATAGATCTATGATAACAAAGTTAATTTTTATTATAAAGCAAATGGTGTAATATCATTGATGGATAAAAAGACAAAAAAATTTTACTCGAACTAAAAAAATGAATGTATTTGTTGATATGAGAAGTGGAAGAATAAATTGATATGTTCTACCTGGAGTTTCTGATGAAGTGCCTACAGAATCTACATGTATTGCAGGTGTACATTTTTCTGCTAAATATTTTTCGCTTTCTTCAATCAACATCTTCCTTTGTTTTTTGGGAACACATGGTTGTTCTGTAGTATTAGAAATCCATGTTCTTTTTTCTGGTTGCCATTCAAATCTTGTGGGGACACACTCTGACTTCATGTGCACTTTTGAAACTGTACCCATTACATGATACTGAATATAATTTTCCATATCATTTGGTAACTAAAACCGGAATAAAGTGTTTAGATCGTCCCTAATGTAGACAGTAAATAAATGAAATATAACCGCAAACAAGTGATTGGCAATTTTATTGAAGAATCTTGATATTTTATTAACCACTTAATTATTATATACTGATTAAAGTAAATACTCACGTCAAAATGGTCTTCGCAGAAATATATGACCGAATTTGATGATACAGTTGCTGGATCTCTTCTTGCAAGATTTAGCCACCTATCTCTAACCATTTTTTTCATTGGAACGTTAACAAATATCTTGTTCGGAGTTTTTATTGATGTATTCTTACATTGTGGAACCGCACACCATCGATACACGTTAGGATTCATCCCTATGATAACAATTCGCACAAAATGATTCAAGATTCAAATTGAAATTATGTTTATGTATCAAAATAAACTACAAGCTGACAGCTGTCAAGAGTTTTGAAGTTTGACTTTGACGATTTTACCACATGACACAGATCGTAGATAACCTATCTACAGTTGACACAGTTACGAATTGATGATGTCATAGACAGACGCCATTACTATTCTAGCGTTTTGGCGCATAATTTCAAATGTGTTTTTAAAAGTTGAATTTTTCCTTTAAAAACCTTTTTTCTTACAGAAATAACATTTATTGTAGATAAAGTATATACGTGAAAATATCGTGGAGCAATTTTTCAAAATCAGTCATCATGCCTATTCTAGGTTGAAGTATTTTATGTTTTCGACTTAACTTCAACAGACGTGACTTCAGCTTTTCGGCACGTAGAACGACCTTTTCTCGTCGCCAAATTCTGTCATGTATTGGACTTTGTATTTAATAAAACAAAAACACTTTGAAGCTACGTTTTTTAATGACTACTTGATATCTTGTTACAAACGCCATTGTCTTGTCACATATCTATATCAGCAGTATACAGTGGCTAGTGCCATAGACCTATATTAGATATAGACAGTACACTACGCCTATCTGAACTGTCAAAAGTAACAAATAGAATTTATGCCGACCCTAGATAAGAAAGATAAGAAATACGTTCATGATGTCATAATTCCGTCTCATCCATTTTATGAATGAGAGAGCAAGCTGGGCAATGCATGACGTAACGGAAAAGGATGGTTGAACAAACTTTACCTCATCTCTTGCTCCACGCATTCCACACTCAACAACACTCCGAAACGTTACCATTCTAGATAATTTGAAGAATTTTCTAATGTTTGAAGTCTAACTGTCATCCGTTGTTTACAAATGAACAGTCAAAAATAAATAAAATATGATATGAGGGCTCAGAGCAACATGGCCGTCCTATCCGTGATGTCATTCTGGAATTGTCTATAACCGAGATTACCAACTCAATTTCAAATGCAGGTTAATTGACTGTACGATCCTCCTAAGATCCTCCAAGGGTGTGTTCATAAACCTACTCTGAGTTACACCAAGAGTTACACGCGAGGTTCAAGTCAGGTGGTTTATATGGATGAACTCGAAGGGTGTGTTCATAACTATGGTTCATAAACTGACTGTTCGATTTTGTGTTCGATCATAACATAACATAACCATTAGTGTGTTCACATTGTTTTGATTTGTATCTTATTTATTTTTTGGCATAAATAACGGAGTGTTTGCTTTGAACGGAATTACATGCCTGAACTGCTTAATGTTAATAGAGGAGTTCAGTCTAAGGTCAGTATGGCCAACAAAAACTGTTATTTTTTTCTGACAAGAATGACAGTTAAGGTCTACCATTCAAGGGCGGCATGCCAACTCTAGAGTAGAGAGAGTAGAGCCGGAGAATTTGTCACGTGATCAAAGAGCAAATAGAGTGTTACTTTACCGAACGCGATTGTATTTGCGGTAAAATTAGAGGTAAGAAGAAATTCAAAAGCAAACAGACTTCATAAATAAATCCACTTTTGAATTAATGAAAGTGGTGTATATAATGGATCAAAGATTACAAAAAGTTGTCATGCATGTTATTATTGAACAAGCTAGAAATACTATTATGGTTTCCAATTCTGAGGATGAAACCAATATATTGAAAAAAGTTGATAACTTTGCTGAAGTAACAGTTCCACGAATGAATGACAAGCAGTGTAGGACCCATTTTAGGTTGAGAGCAGACACTTTTGAAGACCTACACAACAAAACACGAATAATGGAATCTGAATCTGAACAATATAAATGATTATCTTGAATAATATACTGGTTATCTGGACCTGTGACAGCTATCAATAATTCATCTAAATTCACCGTATTTTCCATATTACTATATTACTATTTATATTTGAACCACTAAAGTTGAGGTAAATATGACAAAATAACCTATCAAATACTTACAGAAAACACTATTTGCTCCAGAAATAATCTAGGAGCATTGAGAGTGTGCACTTTTTACTCTGTATCACTGTTACCGAACAGGTAGGAGTTGGATCTTTTTACTCTAAATGCTGTGCCCGAACTGAAAAAAGTACATCTAGCAAACGGAGTCTACCTGCCGAACTCACCACAAAACATAAGATTTTTGCATGTTTTTCATCATTGTGAACATCTATATTGTTTCATTAAAATAATGAATAGACCCCCGAAGCGTATATCTTGAAATTTAATATGACTTTTTAGCTGAATACTCAACATATCGGTTGCCAATAACTCTAGGAACTCTTGGCATGTCACCATTTCATTTCTGTTATCTGTCACTAGTTATGTCACCAGTTATGTTGAAAAAGTAATTAGAAGAATAGAGATACAACTTACTAGAAATGCTACAAAAATCTAATGGAAAATGGACATACACAATTAAACGAATATCAACAAAAATAAATATAGCTGACATTTGACATAAGGGCAGGTATTATCACAGAATACACCAGCCAAACAAGAAACAAAAGCCGGCGTAAAAGGATTTACGCCGGCTTTCGTTTCCTTTGATGTTTGGGGGCAAAATTCCGTTACCTTCAAACTTACTTTGACAGATAACGGATCAAGTTACACTGAGAAAATTGTTCAAAAAATGTAAATTAAATGTTAACTACACGCAAACAATTAAAAACCAAAGAATTTCAATTGATAATTGTTTATTTTCATGACTTGTTTTGACAAAGTTTTAATTGTTCGACTCAATCTATGAATTGTTTGAGTTAATTCAACACCTTAACTAATATTGTGGAAAATATATAAATATAAGTTTAAGCTTCTGTTCTTGGAGTAGGCACCATCGATTATTAAAAATAATGAGCTATTGTTTCACCAAATAATTCTTATACTACTACTACAGAATGTGCAGGCGAGCCTTGACCTAGCCAAACTAAAGTCACGGTTCCGGCACTGAGGCCACTGGCGGGCCCATTGTGCCATTCCTGCTACCTAGTCATCCATGAAGCCGAGCCCTTCAATAAAGGCCACAACCTTTTTCAGTGGATGCCTGCTTGTGTCCCCAGGAGCCATGACAGTGACTCCGAAGATTCGCCTGCGTAATACAGCCCAGTGTGGACACTCTAAGAGAACATGAACTGACGTTTCATCAGTCATGCCGCAACCCCTACATAGGGAACTTTCCTCTACTCCTAGATTGTAGAGGTGCTTCCTCATACAGCAGTGCCCTGTTAGGAGTCCTGCTATCTTCCTCAACCTACTCCTTGGTAGTTCAATAGCTGCCCCAGCGTGTCCATCAGTCCAACCCTTCAGTAGGAGTTTGGATTGTCTAGGACCCTGCAGGGCATTCCAATGGGCGAGGTGTTGGGTCCTCAGCCACTTCCTCGTCTCCTTGCGTATCGTTTGTTTTGTCAGGCCGAGGGTCGGGCCCGGGCCGCAGAAAGGAGCTGCCGGCCCTTCCGCAGCCAGTGCAAGAAAGCTCCCAGGGTTATCATGCCATTTTCCAGCGCCTTCTCCACCTGGGTTACCAGTTGGTGTAAGGCACTTTCAGTTGACTTACCACACCTAAAAGCATGTTGATTGTTGTGCAGAGGATACCTAAGCCCAACCTTTTCCTTTATGTACCGATCAGCCACCCTCTCCAGTGTTTTCAGCACAAAGGATGTTAGGCTAATGGGTCTAAAGGATTTAGCCACCGTATATGTGGTACGACCCGGCTTGGGTATGAAGACTACTTTCACCTGCCTCCACTGTTCAGGGACATACCTACGTGCCAAACAGGCCCGAAAGATATGCACCAGAATTGTGCCAACGGCCTCCCAGCCTTGTTGAAGCAAAGCCGGGAAGATTTGGTCTTTCCCCGGAGACTTGTATGGTCTGAATGACCGTATCGCCCAAGTACTCCGCTCGTATGTGACTATTTCTTTTGCTAGAAGATAGTCCTCTTTACATGGTCGCTGTATACCTACATAACCCATGTCAGGACGCTCCCGCTCGATTTCCTCACAACCGGGGAAGTGTGTCTCTAGTAGATGCTGCAAGGTATCCCCCGGGGTTTCGGTGGAAACACCCGGTGCGACTTCCATGCAGCCTAGAGCGCTGTCCGGTGATTTCGTTAAGATCCGGCGCAGCCTTGACATTTGAGGTACCGAGACGATATCCTCACAGAAGGCCCGCCAGGCATCTCTTCGAGCCAACCTGACCGCACTCTTGTACTGATTTCGTTTCTGGCGGTATTGCTCCCAATCCAGATCCGACTTTGTCTTCCTAGCCCTATTAAATAGGCGCCGGGTATGTTGCCGTAGCGAGTCCAGAGACTTGTTCCACCATTTGTGGCCCTTACCCTCCTTCCTCGTTTTTTCGGCGCAGTTTTCTTCATAAGACGAGACGATAATCGAGCCCAGCTCCGCTATGGCCCAATCGATCTCATCATTGTTGTTAAAATTCCTAGGGAAACCGTCAAGCCTCCTTGCGAGATCCAGTTTATACCGTTCCCAATTGGTAGACTTGGGGTCCCTATACTTACCTGATTGTTTTTCAACATCAACCCTGTAACTGAAACAAATGTAACTGTGATCCGACAATGACGGATCAACATTAACATGCCAGTCCCTTACCATACTTACAACGGTACTTGACGCAAGCGTCACATCCAGGAATTCAGTCCGAATCCTATTCCGGAATGTTGGCTTCGTCCCTAGATTAAGTAGTTGCAAGTCAGTGTTACCTAGGTAGTCAAGCAATGCCGCTCCCCTGCTATTGACGCCTGTGCTGCCCCACATAGTGTGGTGCGCATTGGCATCACAGCCAATAAGAAGCGGCAGTTTCCTAACCGTGCAATAGTCCACCGCCTTGCGAAACTCCTCAGTAGGTGGCAATTCTGGTGAGTCGTAGGGCAGGTAAGCAGAGCATACGACCAAACTATGCCTCATACTATTCTCGCCCAGGAAGTCCACCTTCACCGCTACCATGTCCCTGAAACAAAGTTCCCTCATCAGTAATTCATTTACACTGGAGTGCGTAAAAATGCAAACTCTAGGATTAGGTTCACCCACTGCATAGAATAGACTACGCCCTGGTGTGCCTAAGCCCCGCACATGACCTTTATACACCCATGGTTCTTGTATGAGGCATATGCCTGTCTGCAGCTTTGCCATCCTCTGCGCGAATACTCCCGCAGCGGCACGACAATGCTGCAGGTTAATCTGGGTAAATTTCAAGGCCCCTACAACAGACATAGAAAATCTATAGAGGTACCTCCTTACCCATTACATTCTTTACTCCGGGGTAGTCTCGGTAGTTCCCGGGAAGATAATTCTAACCTTCCCGAGCCCATAAAGGATTTCCCCCTTCGCTACTTCAAGTGTCACCTCCGATCGAGGATCGAGTCCCAATACGATGTTCTGCCTCAGAGAGGCAGCATCCCATCGAGAGGCCCGAATCACCCACCCTTCAGTCCTCAGGGTCGGATTGCTAATCCGGATCCTTCTGAGGACCTCTTGGGGAGGCGACTCAACCGGCGCTGGCACCCAAACCATCGCCTTCTTGAGGTTTTCGAGGGCCGACTGCTCAATGATTTTGAGCGCCAGACCCTCCTTCTTGATTTTAGTTGTCGCCTCTTTGAGCCAGGCCAGAGAGCCCCCATCCGCACAGGTCACCATAACGGCTCCCCGGGCAAACGAGTGTACCTCAAAGCCTGGCACAAATGAGGCGCCAGTCTTGTACATATCCTCTTGCAATTGCGCAAGGATATGCGCGTACTGCTCCCTGGTGAGCAGATTATCTGTGTTGCCATCGCGAATGATGGCCACCTTGAGGTCGCTGCTTGCAGCTTCTCGGTAAGCCTTGCGCTCACCAGGCACAGTGCACGCCTCCTTAGGAGCCTGTCTGGCCTCTGGTGGCGTGTTATGCACCCGAGGCCTCTTGGTCCCCCCTTTGGTGACATCGAGCTTGACCCCGCTGGGACCAGCACTATCATGCGTGTCCCGGCTTGACGGTGTCGGTGTCACCTCTTTGCAAGGGCCAGGTGGGTCATCTTTCGATGTCCTTCCTGTCGCCCTTGCGGCTCTTCTTCTCCGTTTTTCGGCACCGCAAATAGACTTGCGGAGCCTTTTCGTTCCTTCAGGTGATGGGGCAGTTGTTCCCGGCATCGCCTGGGCCCTCACCGCTCCCTCCATCTGAATATCTTGTTCAGAGAGCCCGGTTTCAGGGCATCTCTCAGGAGCCTCTTTCGGAAGGGCCCTATATAAGTCGCCCATCTCCAGAGTCTCCCCAGAGGTTCCCTTCTCCTGAGCCCTCCCCTCTTGGTTACCTTCGAGATCCATAAAAATCCCACGAGTGGCTAGGGAAATCTTAGTCCGCCTCCGCAGAGCCCCGCATGCGGAGGTAAGGCTATCTATAATGGGGTTTCGCCCAGTTCCCCAAGGTGATGACCAGTTGGTGCCGATCTCCTGTTCGGCCACGCATACTGTAGGCCTGGTCATCCCGCCGAAGGATTCAGGTTTTTTTTGAGGTTGTCTCCTCTTGGTCCGGACCGTCAAGCCAAGACCCCCCCCATCTCTCTGGCCCGCGAGAGATGACCACGGACGACCAGGAAACGTTGGTATAACAGGTGATCCCGAGGACTCACCTGGCATCGTAAACCCTGTGTGCAGTCCCTTAGCCACGATACTACAGCTGGGACAGGTGAAGTTGGTCCGCGGCAGGGTTGAGGGCTGCCAGTTGAGGTCTTATGCTCAACGAGCCCCCATTTTCCCCGCAACCTCTTCCTCATTAAAAAAATCATTGTCAGAGGCCCTCCTATCCGCCACCTGGAGACGCGCCGGGTTGGTTCTTCACCCCCTCCACATCAATAAACATCCCGAGAACAGTGACGAACATCGTTTATGTCTTCTGATGTGGACCCGGAAATAATTCTTATTCTCTTTATTGTTTTCGAAATTATATGTGTAAGTATGTTTTTATGTAGCACTATATGTAGGATAGGGTGAGTCTAAAAACCAATACAATAATGTTAGATTAAATATTTGTAATATCAGTTTACAATATAAGGAATTTCAGTAAATGATGATAAAAAATTACAATAGGTATGCTGCTTGAATATAAAATTTTTATTATTCATATATTTTAAAGTTGCACTTCACCAGATTCTGAATTAAATTTCACACCCACGGTTTTATTAATAAACACGGAGTAACCTAAGACTAACTTTATTCTATGCTTAAACCATCAGTTTGACAGATACGCTATTAATAAACGCATTTTAGACAGGGAATAGGCTACTCCGAGGTTAGTCTGGGACTAATCTAAGGAAATAGGTAGTTTAAGCTCGGAATAACCTTCGACTAAATATAATTTTAGTTTTGTTGAACTGTCAATTGTGGTATAAATATATTGTCATATCGTAATTCGAAATTCAGTTTGTCGTTTTTGTATTATCAGTTCATATTATTATTCAGTTTATTATTATTAATTATGCATATTTACTAAGTATTTGTGTTGGTTCAGTGAGTAGTAATTATTTTGCGATGGAAAGGAGATATTATTATTCGGATCGGATGATTTGAGAATGATTGGAAGAAGCAGATAATATTCGTCCGATCAGAAAAATTAAATGTTATAAAATTCTAGCCAATCCCTCAGAAACATTGTTATGAGAGGAATTCGCAGCTATCAAATCTAAAATAAAATATTTTTTTCATTTTCTATTTAATTTTTCCTTTTCTTTTTGTTGCACAAATTTTTCATTTTTTGTACTTGCGTTGCATAGTAATCTGGAGTTCCTTCTCAGCACGCCTTTTTTTGATTTCTTCAATTTTCAAGTGAATTTCATGCAAAATTCGGAAATACTACTTTTAACACAAAATACAAACAGAGATGATAATAATAGGATAACTTGCTATTTTTGAAATTAATGAACAGAGCACTGACACATGTCACAATAAAAAACAGAACAGATGTCATCATAACGTCACGTTATTGGTCAATTCCTATCATAAAACTGTGAATCTTCCTTAAGTCATGTCCTAATCCAGTAATAAGGATAGAGTAACTATTACCTCCTTAGTCGGAGTTTATTAATAGCAATTGTATTACTCCTTTAAACCGACGCTAGTCTCAGAGTAACTAGTCTCTGACTAATCTAAGAGTAAGGGCGGAGTAAGAAATTTTTATTAATAAGACAGCTAGAGAAAATGTACTGATATCTGTGACAACGAAGTTATAAAAAAGAAGCGACAGTTAACTTTTCTCCATAGATATCGAAGTGTTGTTGTGTTTTTCAATTATTCATCCATCACTTGAATGATAGCCACAAATTTCACAAGTTTTTGGCGCCATAACTAAAAAATGTAATTTTGTAAACAAATTTTATCGTTCAAAACACAAAAAAATATGTAAATAATCAAAAAGCTCACAACAAAGAAAATTCTTTGGTAAACAATGAAATCACACGTCATTGACAGATAGCGAGCTTAAAATGGCGACAGTCAGACATGCGCACTCAGAAAATGAATTGTAAAATGGCACAAGCTTCGCTTCTTTTTGGGATTCTGTGGTATTATAAACATGTCTTGAAGGTTTTAAAATGTCAGTTTTATGAGTTTCATTTTCAAAAAAAAATAAAAATAGAAAAAGAATAGCCTGTAGCATGGGGAAATATTCTCTATGGCCTAAAGTTTTGGCATTTTGACTTTAGTTTTATGTCATATGTCTGTTTGGTGTATTTTTATTCCGTTTCCAGTGTCGAATTTTTATTTTATCATTTCCTGTCTTCTTCATCGTCGGTTGAAAGATCCTTGAAAACATCTTGGATATCGTTTGTTAACATTGCAAAATTCAAAGAAAACAAAGTAAAAGCAATTAAAATATTCACAATATAACTTATTGAGGTTATAAAAGCCAAATTATTGGCAGAATCGACAGAAAAGAGCAACTATCAAATCACGAAAACCTGGTTTTCCCATACCTCTACCACCAGAAAAAGTTAACTCCGCCATTTTGAAGTTAACTATAACATGTGACGTCATTATACAAGTTAACTTTCAGTTATATGTCAAAATAGTTTTATAATACCCACCCTAAGGGCGGGTATTATAAACATGTCTTGAAGTTAACTTTGAATGTAACATTCAAGTTAACTTTAGGTTTTAAAATGTCAGTTTTATAAAAGTTTCATTCTCAAAAAAAATAAGAAAAATAAAAAAGAAGAATAGCCTGGAGCATGGAGAAATATTCTCTATGGCCTAGAGTTTTGGCATTTTGACCTCAGTTTTATGGTCTAGTTTTGATAATTATGTCTGTTTGGTGTATTTGTTATTTCGTTCCCAGTGTCGAATTTTTATTTTCTTGTTCCTGTCTGAATGTATAGACGAGCCATAAACTTTTCCAATGAGGAAATTGAATCTCTCCTATCATTAGGGTAGTTCTGTTTCGTTCCACAAAGTGAAATGGTCCATCCGATTCCTAAATGTCCTTTGTCGCCGAGTGCCTTCCATAATATTCATAGCATCTTCTTCATCGTCGGTTAAAAGTTCCTCAAAAATATATTGGAAATCGTTTGTTAACATTGCTAAATTCAAAGAAAACAAAGTACCTATAATCAATCAAAATATTCACAATATAATTAATTGAGGTTATAAATGCCAAATTGTTGACAGAACCGACAGAACAGAGCAACTATCAAATCACGAAAACCTGGTTTTTCCATAAAGTTAACTTTAATCGATACCTTTTCCACCCGACAAAGTTAACTCCGCCATTTTGAAGTTAACTATAACATGTGACGTCATTCTACAAGTTGACTTTTAGTTATATGTTAAATGTTAATTTACTTCAATGTGACCCATTAAAAAGCGTACGGACTCTCTTGATGATCGAAATCGGTTTTCAAATTCTGTTCCGTTACACGTAGTGAAATAGTCCAGCCAATTCCTAAATATCCTTTGTCGCCGAGGGCCTTCAACAATATTCATAGCATCTTCTTCATCGTCTGTTGAAAGTTCCTCAAAAACATCTTGGATATCGATTGTTAACATTGCAAAATTCAAAGAAGACAAAGTAAAAGCATTAAAAATATTCACAATATGATTAATTAAGGTTATAAATGCCAAATTGTTGACAGATTCGACAAAACAGGGCAACTATCAAATCACGAAAACCTAGTTTTCCCACAAAGTTAACTTCTATCGATACCTCTTCCACCCGACAAATGCTGCTTCCGTTTATTTGGCCTTCAAGCAATTGTGCGTGACGCCTCAGTCGTCACGACTTTTAAGTGAAACAAATACGATTTTTTAGGATCTTCAAAACCACTTGTCACGTATCAATTCCAATGAATTTCCTGTGTTGTTAGAAGAACAGTTTTCAATTATAATGATTTTGATAATATAATTTTGCATATTCAGATATTTTTAGTAAGGTTTAAATCGTAATCGACACAATCTTAACCTTTGAATAAACGTCAAACCGGTCAAACGTCAAATATTCAATGTCCGTGGCTTGAAGCTCATACTTTTCGGTATACGCTCAGGGGGCAAGGGGTTGGTAAGACTAGGCGTCACGCCGGTAATAAACGAACGAAATTCAGCCACTATAAGCTGCTACTAGCTGCACAAAGTAAATAATCGAACACACCTAAAGTTAACTCCGCCATTTTGAAGTTAACTATAGCATGTGACGTCATTCTACTAGTTAACTTTCATTTATATGTCAAAATAGTTCTATAATACCCACCCAAAATAGTTTTTTAATACCCACCCTGAAAGCGACAATTTTCATACTCCAACTTAATAATTATCCTGTCATCTATGTCAGAGTTGACGCCCCAGATCGCATAGTTATCGGAGTTCACTCCAGAGTAGCATTTCTCAAATTTATAAACGCTAGAGAGTTAATACTTAACTCTACAGTAAGTATGTGAACGCACAGTCGTAACCAGTCGTTAAATTTTACAGGTAGTTAACAAATCGCCGTTTGGGGCGCATTGTATAAATCACCTAAACTTGGTTTAATGATTGATCAAATTCCACAGCCATTTGAACAGAAAAAGCAAAATATTACGATTTACTTCGTCGCAATTTATCCCTTTTTTACGCCAAGTCACGTAGTAGGTACCTTACTAAATTCACGATGAGAATCATGTGTCAACCACCGTTGCAACCACACCACTTGAATGTTGTCACAAAAATTTCCTGCAAGTTTTAACTATTTCCTTTTAACATTTTATTATCACAAGAAATTCCTTAACTACTTGATATCATATTGTATGTTTATGTAAAATATATAAGTGACAGTGACAGTACAAAATTATTAGAATTCACGTATTGTCAAGACAAAAACTGTTTTAATTTTTCCTCCGAGTTTTTCAATTGAAGAGATCGATGTACTGAGATTTTGTGGTGTTTATATCTACAATAAAGAATGTTGAATTGTCCATAATCGCTTCATTCAATAAGACCTCCTAATTTTCAATTAATAAACAACTCAGCACCTTAAACAGTTATCTACACTTTGTATCAAACGAAAAATTGTTCAATGATAAATATTGTTTAGATTGTGACAAGTATAATTTCAGCTGCGGCCGTTATTTGCGTTAGATTTATCTTTTTAGTCTGAATCGTTAATTTATTACACCTGAGGTAGGGGAGGTAAATCTGCTCAGATCGGTCCGATGTAAATCTATTTGCTCGGAATATTTTGATCGATGAGAAAGATTAATCTGTTTATTAATCTGTTTTGTTGACCATGAATAGCTTCCGAAATTGCTTCAGGGCTAGACATAGTCGAAAATAATGAAAAATAAAATCTAGAACCACAAAATCAAACAAAAAAATCGTAGTCTCTAAAATGAAAGGCAGGCAGAAGTAAGCTCAGAAGTTTGTTTATATGTATGATTGGTCGGGCCGTTCGTTAATAGCAATTTGCTCAGAAATCTGTGATCACGCGACCAAAAATATATCGCCTTTGCGATGCAAATAACGAACGCAGCTTTTATTATTGTAAATATATCTAAATTATTAGGTTATTTCTCGATAAAAAAACTTCTGTTGATTTCTAGTTCGTGCTCAAATGTGAATAGAGAATAAATTGAACATACAGTATCTTTTTTGATCCAATTTGACATGAATGACTTGACATTTTGTTCACAATAATGTCACATTTGTTTACAACTTTCGCCATGGTCTGTGGCCAATGATGATTCAAATTGTAGTTTTGCATTAATCCCTCATTGGACACAATATAATACGTATGTCAATTAGTTAGAAAAGTTTGAACACGACCCTTTCGGAGCACCGTGTTAAACTTGTAGCTTTTAGTGGTGTGAGTGAGGTTCCTTAAAATGCTCCTCCTAGTTTAAAAACAATGTATAGTGTTCGTACTTTTTTCAAGTGACACGTAGAAAAATGATTGTCTAGTTGTCAAATTTTTTCTGTTGTGTCAGTTAGGGATAAAGAATTACTTAATTTCTACTTATTTTTTCTTGACAACGGTAGCTGGAACGCTACCGAAACGTTGAAGTAAAGAATTTAAAAATATTGTGGTTTAATTTCCCAAAAAATTAAAAAAAGAATGAGAATACTTGAATAAGGTTGTCGTTTTTGTTCCAATAGAGGAGTTCAGTCCGATGTCAGTGTGGCCAACAAAAAGTGTTTTTTTCTGACAAGAATGACAGTTAAGGTCTACCCTCCAAAACATAAGATTTTTGCATGTTTTTTATCATTGCGTATATCTTGAAATTTAAAATGACTTTTTGGCTGAATACTCAACATATCGGTGGCCAATAATACTAGGAGCTTATCTCAAGTCACCATTTCATTTCTGTTATTCTGTCACCAGTTTTGTCTAATGTCAGTTATATTTATTTTTGTTGATATTCGTTCAATTGTGTATGTCCATTTTCGATTAGATTTTTGTATCATTTCTAGTTAGTTGTATCTCTATTCTTCTAATTACTTTTTTCACTGACATCTGACATAACTAGTGATAGAATAACAGAAATGAAATGGTGAGTTGCCATAAGCTCCTGGAATTATTGGTTACCGATATGTTGAGTATTCAGCTATAAAGTCATTTTAAATTTCAAGATATACGCTTCGGGGGTGTATTCATAAATTTAATAAAGCAATATAGATGTTCGCAATGATAAAAAACATGCAAAAATCTCCTGTTTTGAAGGGCAGACCTTAACTGTCATTCTTGTAAAAAAAAAAACAGTTTTTGTTGGCCATACTGACCTTAGACTGAACTCCTCTATTCAAACCAAACTGAAAAACTCAAAACGTACAACAGATTCCTTTCCAATGATATGTCACTCTCCGTACTTTCCATATTGACATTGTATGGGTGACAGCGATGAAGGGATATGATTAGAAATACGGCCCAATTTGAATGGGAATTTGAATTTTTTACAAGAAACAACTATCTTGAAGATATTTTTTGATATGTCTAATAATCCGTGTCGCAGACTGTACCGACTGTACCGACTGTACGGACTGGTAAGGACTACTATCGAGTCCTGCTCTTTGGCATAGCCTACCGAAGATTCAAATTGAAAGATTCAATTTACTGTCACTCAATTCAATTGAATATTCTTTCATTCAGCTGCTAATTCTACAATCAAGAAATATGGGAAATTGTGGAATTCACTGATTCTTAGATAAATATTTATAAGAAAATATGAAGAAAAATTAGTGAGTATCAATATTTTTTGTTAAAATTAGTTAGAAATGAGATGTATATGTTTTTAGTGCTGGAGGACTGGGAAGAAGGGGTAGTGGCGGCGCGCTTGGTGGTGGAAAAGCTTTACCTGCTGTTGAAAGACCAGTCTATCAATTGTCACAATTAAATGAGGATTATCGATATGAAAAACCTAAAAAGTCATGTAAGTGAACAATACGAATTTCATTTTATTTAATCGTATACTGCATTACGAGTCCAGGAGATATATGTTTCTGTATGTGCAAACAAAAACCAGTAAGTATTGACTAAAAACTTTCACTTCTCAACATAAATTAACATATATCAGCCTATGGTTTATATAATTTTCAATTTTTACTGGAGTAAATACTTATACTACAATTTAAGTTGTAAATATACACTTCTTTAGTCGGTACTTAGTTTTGTAAATTTGTTGTTGAGGTACATTATTCTACAATGTCTTCGGGTGTTGATTTTCAGTTTTGTACCATTGGATGATAGAACAATTCACGGGAAATTTCAATTTTACCGATTACCGATTTTTTTATATAACTTTCAACTACAGTCGAGGAACGCCAATTACCATGTCGTTTCAGATTAAGCAAATCCCGACCTCCCTGAACTAACATAGATTTTAAAGATCTTCTTGAACCGTGTCCCGTATATTCTTCAGGGCCTCTTGAGCTCAGATATTCTGCAATCTGTTTTATTGTACCACTTATAGTATGGCAGCCTGCTTGCTGGGCAAATCTACCATTGTAATATGCAAAAAATAGTCTATACAGGGTGCGGCATCGAAAACGAAACAGATCGCATATTTCAAAGACACATTTTTTTGGGGAAAATGCGGAAAGAGGTGATTTTTATTTTGAAGGGGACATCTTTAGATCATATCCTACATCCCCCACCTCCTCTCTGTCACTATAACCTAACAATAAAATTGAAGTTGGGAAAGTGCTAAGTGTGACACATCATTGATGAGGTAATTTCATAAGGAATTTGACTCTGTGGCAGTTTATTACGTAACTTTTGATTTAAGCGCTATCTTGCGCTACTTCATTTGAAAGCAAACTTAACTATTTAATAGGCAAATCATAATTAAAACAAAAAAAAAATAGAAAAGTGGGCATAAAAACTAAATTGGAAAATCTAAAACAACTCCCATGATTGAAAACTAAATTACTCCAATGTGAATGCTTAAAGTGTTGTCTATTAACTTCCATACACGAATATAAATTATTCTCGAATCTTTGTTGACGTTTTGGAGCATTTCTGGAGTTATTTGACGACATTTGGTGATAATACCAAGAAAAGAGAGAGCACTAGCAGTGGAAATAGTCACTTCAAATAACAAGGAAAATATCTAAACTCCAAGAATTATCTATTGGTGAAGCTCAAACATCTAAATTGCATGAGCTAGTCGCAAAAACAGATAAAAACTATTCCCCCTCAAATCTTGTGAGCCCTGATAATAAACTTGGAATCGTTACAGACTCTGACAAACAAGCGGAGTGGGCCCAAAAACCGCTTCATAATCTACATCATCACGACCTCATTCAACCTTATATTGACAAGGAAGCATCAAATGAATGGCTCTCTGATGGAACATTATTTCAATAAACAGAAGGATTACTGATGGCAATTCAAGAGCAAGTAATTTATACCAACAATTACAAGAAATTTGTCATAAGAGATCCAAACTTAATTTAGGACAAGTGCGGAAGGTGTCAACAAAAAACAGACGATGCAACACATTACGTCTGGATGTTCAGCAATAGTTAATATTGATTAACCTACGCAGGACAATCAACTTTGAAACATCATCTATCAGAAGCTGGCCAACAAATTTGGATAGTTGACACATACAGTAGAAGCGGTGAATCTTTTCCATCACGTGACTGTTACGTTAGCAACAATATTCATATGAATCAAATCAAAACTTCTGTCAACTCAATAGAAATAATCGTTATGACTAATATTCCAAAGGTCGGCCTTTTACGAATTGGCAACTAAACAAGAAATTTAATTTTCTGATTTTAATTATCTGGTTAACCTCTCGACATATTTATTAAAACCATCGATATACTGGGTGAATAAGTTACAAAATCCAAAATTGATATCAACCATACTGGCTTATTAGTGGAGAGCTAATTTTTGTAGGATATCTCGGATTTTATATAAGGATTTACAATTAGTAGTTCATAAAAATGACATAATATTTAGTCTACTGACTCTAAAATTTTTAAAATTACGCTTTCCAAACTGATTATATTGGAATGTTTTTTTGGATGAGCTATAGATTGTAAATTAAAGATTCCTACACAGCCTGAAGATCGACGTTTCGGTGAATATACCATTATCAGGGCAATATATCAAATGGAATCCGTTTTGTATTAAAAATAAAAAATAGAGATATCCGCAACAGACATCAAGATAGAATTGAAACACAGACGAATAATAGAAAATTTACAAGTGGAACCCAAGCCCCCTATATCTTATTAGTGCCTGATCCTTTACATCAGCAGTTATTAACAAATAAGTAAAAGAAAACTACAAAAATAATAATGATTATTTATTGCTTCTGAAACACATATTTACAGCAATGAGCAAAAGGGAGTTA
>CAJUYI010000581.1:21568-50994 GCA_910591695.1 Galerucella pusilla | reverse complement strand
GGAGTTATATATTATTCATATTACAAATTTTTCTTTAAAGTTCATCCGTTTTGGAATCTGAGCTGTCTTCATCAGTATTTATTATTACTGGTTCAATTTGTAATTCCACCAAATTTTGTTCTCGAGTGAACCAGTCTTCGATTATTTTTTCGGTATGCCTGACACAATTATCCCAAATATTTGCACTACAATTTTCCAATGCTTCCTTCCACATACTCAAGACCCTCACGATTTTCTCTATATTTGCGAAGAAAACATGCTCCTTGGCTAGCATTATTTGATCGATCCATTAATGCTCTTCTATTGTCTTTTTTTTGTATTTAAATACCAAATGTTTTTTCAGTTCCTCATTTATGGTTTTGACAGAAACATGGTTCCCTAAAAAAATAAAAAGTTGAAAACTATCATTATCTCAAACTAATTCATACTAAACTGGAATACACAATAATTTTGATGTTCAGATTTTTTTATAATTTATACCAAATAATTTATAGAACAACTCCATGTATGTGACATCAACAAATTTAAATTAGTAAACTTAATTGTGAAAAATACCATCTACACTCAGACCCAACAAATTGGTAAACATTTACGGAAAGTACCCAACTTGAAAATCAGCACATGTATCAGCTATAATGTATCATATTCAAATTAAAAATATGCACAACATTTGTATTCAAAAATTTTCATTACTCAGAGCCTCTATAATCAAACTACTGGTTTTCCTAAGATTTTCATATAGGTACCACGCCAGAGCTGATGGTGAAAAATCACACAATATAGATAATAATACATGCAAAATCTTAATTATTAGGTACCTACCATGATCTCACTTCTCTTGTATTTAAAGTGTAAGCTGACTGTAATCTTAAGAGCATGGGAAGATGTATTATTGTTTCACATATTTCTTTACCTACTTTGTTCATACATGTTATATAAGGTATTTCGTATGTTTTGAAAATAACTGTTGGTTAATATACTGTTACAAGTACAATCAGACACTTGATTCATGCAACTTTGAAAATGCTACAAATTTTGGAGTATTATAAATACTATTCATCATGAATAAGTAGTAAAATAAGCATTTTAATATACCCGTCCCACGGTAATTTAGGTATCATAAAATTTAAAAAATTTACAAGTTGATAATGAATTATATTCGTACTTACCAATGTCAAATGTAATAAACAGTTAAATTAGTCCTAACAAGAACTAATTTACACAATAAATACACTTTCAATCCAAAAATTCGCTAAAAACAAGACAGCAAATTAATCTCGCATAACCTTAAATGCGGTAATGTCAAATTCAACTTTTAGTACGAGCAGTTATTCACGTTACGTCTATAATATCGTTGTCTCTTTTTACGATAATTACGGCAAATTTAAAGAATCTATAACGTATGTCTTGCTGTTGGTCTTGTGAAGAAAACAATCGATCGTATGCTGCTATGTTTAATTTATATCGACTGAAAGAGATCGTAGGTAGAAAATATGTGTTGTATGAATCGTAGATTGAGTCACGTGATGGAAAAGATTCACCGTTTCTACTGTACACCCCTTATAACAGGTACCATCTGCATTCAGTTCTGGAGAATGCTCATTTGAGACGATACTACGATAGGTCAATTATCTCCGATCGACAGGTGACGAATAACCGACCAGATATTGAAGTTGCTAACTCGGTTCTTTCAGTGGATACTGATGTACCCTATAACAACAATATTTTGGACAAATACCAGAAAATAGCAAAGTAAAACGATCTCGCGGGCGACGAACCATCACTGTAGTGGAACGCGTTTGATGCGATAATTACAGCCTCACCAAACTAGCTCTACTAACGTTCAATAATTTTTGGACTAATAAATAAAATAAAAATTATGTAGGTGGGTTTGAAAATGCCAATATCTCGCCAAAAAATGTTTTTCGATAAATAGTGAGATACCGTTAACGATAAATAAGTTGATAAATCGAACATTTACACCAACAACATAGCTTTTGTGGCGCCCTCTAGAAAAAAACATGGAAACTGATAACATATTATGATTTCCCTGACCCTAAAATCCCAATCTCCAAATTTTTACGTTTGTTCCCAATTTACTGAGAAAAAACATTTTTGACATTTCAACTTTGCCACTCTGTATCTTTCTTATTAGCAACATTTCATTGAAGGAAGTTGGGTCAGGCTGTAATATTTTTAGACAAGAATCTTCCGTTTCACTTTGGTCCATTAATTACGGACCACCCTGTATAGGTTTAAGGTTGGAGAAGGCCTTTTTTTATAAGAGCTGAGGTATTTTTTGAGAATGATAAAGAATTTTCCACGTATATGCCTGAGTCTTTTCCACGAGAAGAAAAAATTTGTTTCAGGCTTACAAACATTTGGTTTGTTACGCCTTTTTGGTAATTCGTGACCAAAAAATATAGAATACGATTTAGATGCATTTACAAGAAAACAGAATTTATTTGATTACTTAGACATAATAATGAGGTCCGCATTTATTTTAAAATGTTCATCTTCAACTTCAGTTTCTGAAAACTCTGAATACAACTACGTATCATCAGCATAAAAATGTGCTTCCATGTATTTAAAATATTTAAAAAATTGGGAGGTATAAATTGGAGATAGTAATGAACCCAAAATATACCCTTGAGGCACTCCTCTATTAATTTGTGGAGCATTAGATGTATTCTCACCTGGTCAAACTTCCTGTGATCTTAGTTATAAATAAGATTGCAAAATTCTCATAGGAGTTGTATTAAAATGATTATTCATTATTTCTTTAATTTTTTGGGAAATTAAACCACAATATTTTTTAATTCTTTACTTCAACGTTAGAATATTAGAACTAGTTTTAAATCGAACAATACATTGAGATCAATACTAACAAAAACGAAACCAAAGAATGAAGAACAATCTTCAAAAAACTGCATATATCAAATATCATGTGAATGCGACAAATTTTATTTAGGTGAAACATCTAGACCATTGAAAGTACGAATAAACGACCACAAAAAATATATCAAAGATAGGGAATTCTTTAAGTCAGCTATTTGCAAACATGCTTGGGAAGAGGGTCATCAAATTCAATGGGATTCATCGAAAATAATATTAAAAGAACCCAATAATAAAAGACGGAAAATCAAAGAAAGTGCTTTAATACAACTAAATGCAGATAAATGTGTAGCTAGTATTTCAGCCGAATGTAGTCAAATTTGGTTACCAATGTTAAAAAGAGAAATTTCCAATAATCAATTACCTGCGTTATCAGGATAGCATCATAAGTTTTTATCCAGGTTTTCTTATGATTTATAATTTGAATAGTTGTTAATCGATACACATTTCAATACACAAAATCACAAAACTGAGTATACATATTTCAAAAACTTAAATATTCATACACAAAAAAACTATCAAGAAACGCGTTTTATTAACAACATTTCCAATATAAGCGAAAAAACGCGCTATCCCAATAAAAACCGTTCCTGGAACGTGCACTTCACTGGATTCCATTTCTAGTAGACTATCATATCGTTGGAATGTCATAAAATGAAATATTTCATTTCACATTTTGCCACAGATATGATCTACTATGAATGGACCTTAATAAAAATTTGATAACAAAATTTTGCAGTCTTAAACTTCAAAACAATTTTTGATTGTCTAGTTGTCAAATTTTTTCTGTTGTGTCAGTTAGGGATAAAAAATTACTTAATTTCTACTTATTTTTTCTTGACAACGGTAGCTGGAACGCTACCGAAACGTTGAAGTAAAGAATTTAAAAATATTGTGGTTTAATTTCCCAAAAAATTAAAAAAAGAATGAATAATATACCACAAGGATCATACAGAAGATAAAATGATTATGTATGACACTACATTTATAAATTTGATTTTTTTTTAAAAAAAGGTATTATTTTTTGGTGTTCAAATTATTTATCACATAATTTTGATAAAAACTACACTTTCTCATTGAATGTGTCATATTTCATTTTGCATGATAAACTATTTTCCACTTACGTATTTCTTGTCGTTAAAACATTGTATTAAAAATTAATTTGATTTAACTAAGTAGCTTCATAATCCCAACATTCCTACAAATACAAAATTGGATCAGGTATTCATTGAGTTACTTTAAGCGAAATATCAAAAAGTGGACCATACATATCATTTTGTAGAAAGGGTTAAATTATCGTAACTTTGAATGTGCCGCCAAAAACTGTAAAGTTACAGGAATATTATTTCCGACTGGTTTGACGTCAGCAAAGATCACTTTGCTCAAGGTCGTTTGTGTTCACTCGACAGGCTCTAAAGATGGCGCCATCCGTAAGTTAATTTCTCGATAGGAGGTTCCTATTTAAAATATATATTCAAATTCTCAAGTTGGCTTAATTATATTTAAAAATATTTTAGTGAAAGAAAAATTTGCGGATGCCTGGAATAACATAGATTTCATGGAATGGCTCAGACAAATTTTGCCTATAATCACTTGGATAGGAGAATACAATTGGAAGATTGATTTAACAGCTGATTTTATCGCCGGTATAACAATTGCTATACTTCATATACCCCAGGTTAGCAGAGATTACCATCATTTTATTTTAGTATACGTTGTTGCATTCATATTGCTTTTTGATTCATTTAATTCCCCTATAACTGCGGACTCTCTTTCCTCGTATTTATTATAGCTTTGGTTTGTTTTCAATTGGAATTAAGCGACAATCTCTCCGACACTTGCAATTTCAATAATGTGCAAAAATCTCCGTATCGATTTTTCATTTATCAGCAGCCACAAGTTAGGTTCAGTTAATACTTTTCGAAAATACCAATAAATTGCTTTTTTCTCAGATTGACATCAAATGTCAGTTTTAGTTACACTTATCGATCATAGAAATAACACTTTCACTGTAGTCTGGGTAAGTAAGGTCTAAAGTTGTCGTGAAATGGGAAAGATTTCCACCAGAGATTCTACTTCTTTGAAAGAAAGTATATGTAGTATAGATTACTTTCCTAGATTTGTGAGAAAATTCCGCTCGAGCTTGCTATGCAGCTTGCAAGCATATCTTGGAGCACGTGAAATGCAACAGTTTTTCGTCCATAACTTTTTCAGAGTTGATTGTACAGAAAATTTATGGGCATTACAGTTGTAGGTAATTTTATACCCTATCTATAGGATGAGGTGATGAAGTATTTGGAAAAAAATTCTCCAATCGTTAATTTTTGGAAATTTGGATAAATTTTTGCAAAATGGTTTTTAAGCGACCAACATATATTATAAGAATACCAATAACGACTTCCTAATACATTAAAATATAGTACTCCGGCACCTAAAACGTTGGTGTTTTTGGGTTTCGAAAATTCAAAATGGAAAATCTACAATAGTTATTTTCCTAACAAGTGCGGAAAGTGATACTTTCCCGCACGCGACTGCAGTTGACCCGAACGACGCGAAGCGGAGTTCGGGCAAGCGGTCAAGGGCGGGAAAGACACTTTACACATGAGTTAGGAACATTATTTTTTCTACGACCGTATATACTAAAAAGTATACCAACCAATTTTTCAAAAGTTATCATATTTCAACATACATATACAAAACTTTAACCAAAAACTATCATTATTTTTATAAATATTAATATTAGAAACACAATTTGTTGCATTCTGTAAATTACTTAAAATTCCCGGTCCAGTCCAGTTATTTGGTGTTAACTGGTGAGTAGATGACGTTGATGAGGATGGCATCGGTTGGAGGTCACATAAAGATGACGGTGAAGGTGACGGCAACGGTTTTAAGTCATTTGTAGATGAAAGAATTTTTTCTGATATATTTTTCTCATATGAAAAAGGGGTGGTTTGGTAGTTGATTTATGACACCACTTTGAAGAATGTACAGAGTTATATCAAAAAATCTTCATTATTTTATATTTTCCAAAAAAATTAAAAATGCAACAAAAAGCTAGAAAAGATGTGGATTTTATTTGATGGACTATTTATTCACCTAGTGTAACAATAGTTATAACTTCCGAAGTAAAAAACTATCTAATAAGGTCAAAATTTGCATAATTTTACTTTCCCGCACTAGTGCGGGAAAGTGACACTTTCAAAGCCAAAATGCGTGCGGGAGAGTGGGTTAAAATGCACGGTAGTAGAAAAAATATTTTCTTTCAATCTTGTCTCGTTCCATGAACATTAACGCTATCGATACGTGGTTTACTGCAATCGATAGATAGTAAGTTGTCGTTTTATGAACAATAAAAAGAAAATAAAAAAAAAATGTTATATTATTTTCTACGAGGTGAGGTAACATAGCTTGAAAATTAATTTTTCTTGAAAAATAATAATTGTGTTGTGATTATAATTTATGGAAGTTGTGACCTTTTTTTTGGAAAATCCGAAGTAAAATAAATGAAAGCCCCCATAGGGTAAATTGAAAATTGAACGATGGCATTTCGTTCTATGACTTTTGTACAATTTTGTACAAGATATAAAATTCGCCCAACCCATTGTTATAAACAATTACAGCCATATATGTCGCCAGCCCCCCCATATGGTAAATTGGAAAATGAACCATGGGATTTCGTTCTACGACTTTCGTACAATTTTGTACAAGATACAAAATTCGCAGAGTTTATTGTTATTTCCCAAATTTCCCTCACCTCCTGCCTCAAAATTGATTATCTGCTTGTTGGCAATATTAGTTGCTGTTCATTAAGTGCACCTTGAATTTTTTTCTCCTTTTGCATTTAATTTATCTGCTTTGCCTCATTTGGCTTTGCGATCTAAATCAATAATATACGTTGAGAAGTTTTTGAATATGATCGCACAAAATTATCTCACAAACCCATTGATTACGGTACAATTGCTAGTAGCTGTGAGGCTACGTTGTCTGTATGGAAAGTAACTAAGTATACAATCCATAGTTTAGCCACCGGACTCCTGAATAATTCAAAACGACATTGAATTTTTCATTTATGTAGTGTACAAAAGGGTTTCTACATAAATGTTTCTTGTTTTAGGAGCGTTGGTTACTTTATTTTGAGTATCATCACAAAGTTCCCAGCAGTTCAAACATTCTTGCTTGACAAACGCGACATAATGCCCAATAGTATTTACATTTCTCTCTTTACCTGCAATAGTCATTACACCTCGCAATGTGTACACTTGCTCTTCAATTCTAACAAATTCAGGTATCTCCTCGAGCTTACAATAGTGATAATTGTCCATAGAAAATTGTTCTATGTTGTCATCACCATTTCTTTCGCTTTCAGCTGTAAAATTTATTCAGATTAGTACCTAACACAATTTTCTTAAAATTCTAAATGAAGTGCTCGTACATAGCGCATAGGAATATTCCTTAAAGCGATTTTTGATTTTGGAATCCATAACTACGTACAGGTACATGAGCTATTCTTCAGAATATTATGATTCGTTGTGAGTCAAAAACTGAAATTTGAAAAATAAAGTGGGGAACGATTCACTTTTCCTTTCGAACTTTCAGTGATCTACTCAGTGAAAAATACGTGTACTTGAGTAATTTCATTAGATTTTAGTAATTAAACCAATTTCAGGTATCTATTTTCAATTTTCTGGTATTAGATACGAAAAAAAATAACTTCCATTAAAAGTGCACGCACTGACCCGTCAAAGTGAAAATACCTAAAATCAGTAACAGTGTTGCGTAACTCGCAAAATAATTTGGTTTTAACAGCAGCACAACGTCAATTTTGACATTTTTTTTGCAAGATTGATTGCATTTTTATATAATAATGCAGGATTAATTAAGCGGTAAACCATCAAGTATATTATAAAATATGAGTACAATCTACAAGGAAATATTCGTTCAATCAAATTTTCCTTTCATGGATTGAAAATTAAATTGAACGGCACATTGGTATTGTTTTCCAGTGGGAAATTTGTACCTTATATAAAAATTAGTTACGCGGGTATTTTCTCAGCCTACCACTCTATATATATCCTTGAATCAGTTTCCAAAGCAGTGTCTTCAAGAAAAAAAAATTATCGAATTGTCACATTTCGGAAGAACTGCCCATATAACATTGCAAAACATTAAAAACATACATTTTTAATGCCGTTCAGATATAGTTGTTTTCAAACCATCGAAAATAAGCAAGCAAAATGGAAATGATGATATTACTTTGAGTACATGTACAAATACACCATAATAAATACTGTAACACGCAAATCAAGATATTCACCGTAATATCATCATTTTCATTTTGCTTGCTTATTTTCGATGGTTTGAAAACAACTATCTGAACGGCAATAGAAATGTATGTTTTTAATGTTTTGCAATGTTATATGGGTAGTTCTTCCGAAATGTGACAATTCGATAATTTTTTTCTTGAAGACACTGCTTTGGAAATTGATTCAAGGGTATATATTGAGTAGTAGGGTGAGAATATACTCGCCTAACTAATTTTTATATAAGGTACAAATTTCCCACTGGAAAACAATACCAATGTGCCGTTCAATTTAATTTTCAATCTATGAAAAAAAATTTAATTGAACGAATATTTCCTTGTAGGTTGTACTCATATTTTATAATATACTTGATGGTTTACCACTTAATTAATCCTGCATTATTATATAAAAATGCGATCACACTTCCAAAAAAAATGTCAAAATTGACGTTGTGCTGCTGTTAAAACCAAATTATTTTGCGAGTTACGCAACACTGTTACTGATTTCAAGTATTTTCATTTTGACGGGTCAGTGAGTGCACTTTTAATGGAAGTTATTTTTTTTCTGTATCTAATACCAGAAAATTGAAAATAGATACCTGAAATTGGTTTAATTACTAAAATCTAATGGAAGCACTCAAGTACACGTATTTTTTCACTGAGTAGACCACTAAAAGTTCGAAAAGAAAAGTGAATCGTTCCTCACTTTTTTTTGCAAATTTTAGTTTTTGACTCACAACGAATCATAATATTCTGAAGAATAGCTCATGTACATGTACGTAGTTATTGATTCCAAAATCAAAAATCGCTATAAAAAATATTCTTATATGCTATGTACGAGCACTTCATTTAGAATTTTAAGAAAATTGAGTTAGGTACTAATTTGAATAACTTTTACAACCGAAAGCGAAAGAAATGGTGATGAAAACATAGAACAATTTTCTATGGACAATTATCACTATTGTAAGCTTGAGGAGATACCTGAATTTGTTAGAATTGGAGAGCAAGTGTACACATTGCGAGGTGTAATATCTATTGCAGGTAGAGAGTGAAATGTTAATACTATTGGGCATTATGTCGCGTTTGTCAAGTAAGAATGTTTGAACTACTGGGAACTCTATGATGATACTCAAAATGAAGTAACCAACGCTCCTAAAACAAGAAACATTTATGTAGCAACGCTTTTGTACACTAAATAAATGAAAAATTTAATGTCGTTTTAAATTATTTAACAGTCCGGCTAAACCATGGTGTGTGGGAATAAACGAACATTTATCACTCAAACACATAAAGCTTCAATAGCTCTTACTTAACTTGGAAGGTGATTATAAAAATGAGAAATAATTTTATATGTTTGACATATATATTTTTTACTTGACAGTTGTTTATTAGCAACACAAAACAATATCACGTTAAAAATTAAACATAACTCCCGCATTGGACGTTTTCAGGAAGAAAACTCCAACTCAAATAAAACACTACGCTTCAGGCGCTCAACACAATACAGCTAACACAAAAAGGTTGAACAAATAAAATAGCTAACCTAATGACAAAGTCTTAAGATTTAACACTATACAAATCTAGTCAGCATCAGGAAGGGGACATACCTTCGCTATGGACCTAAGAAACGTTCCATCTGATGTTTTGACTCTAATTAAACGAACTTTGCCGTCTGAGCCCTCAAGAATTTCAATAACTCGCGCGAGAATCCACTTGAGAGGAGGCAAGTTATCCTCCTTTAAAAGAACTAATTGATTAACTTCCAGATTTCGTTTTTGATTGATCCATTTTGGCCTTTGCTGAAGTCTATTCAGATATTCAATGGACCATCGTTTCCAAAATAATTGTTTGAATTTAATACACTTTTGATACATTGTCAATCGATTTTCTGTAATATTACTCAAGTCTTTGTCTGGGAATGCTGAAAGTTTGTCGCCAATCAAAAAATGTCCCGGTGTTAAAGGGCTTAAATCGGTAGGATCATTCGATAAAATGCTAAGAGGTCGTGAGTTCATAACACCCTCAATGCAAACCAATACTGTCGAAAATTCCTCAAAATTTAAAACTGTTTCTCCAATAGTCTTGATTAGATGATGCTTAGCACCCTTAATCGCAGCCTCCCAAAGGCCGCCCCAATGTGGTGAGCGAGGTGGGATAAATTTCCACTGAATCTCGTTTTTGGACAAAAATTTTTCAATAGACTCAATGTTACTTTTGGCCTTGAAAAATTCGTATAAAGCTTTCAAATGGTTACTGGAGCCAGAAAAATTAGTGGCATTGTCAGAATATATTACCGAGGGATTACCCCGTCGGCCTATAAAACGTTGTAATGTGAGTAAAAATTGTTCAGTCGACAAGCCCGACACTAATTCTATGTGAACGCACTTAGTAGTCATACATACAAATATAGCAATATATGCCTTAACTTTGGGTGCTTTGCGTAAATTCGAGGTTTTGATTAAAAATGGACCCCCAAAGTCCACACCGACCTTTAAAAAAGGACGATAAACTGAAACCCGATCTTTAGGTAGGTCTGACATGATTTGCTCGGCACACTTAGCTTTAAATTTAAAACAAGGGATGCACTTGTGAATTATGCGTTTAACAGCTCTTAGACCGTCTAAAGGCCAATAACGTAGTCTAAAGTTACTTAACACGGTTTGAGGACCGGCATGATATAATTTAAGGTGCTCTCTTCTTAGCATCAAATCAACAACGTGACATTTAGCAGGCAGTAACACTGGATGCTTCTGTGCAAATGGCAGATCAGCATTTGACAATCTCCCGCCAACGCGGATTAATCCTTCCAAGTCAATAAAGGGATTTAAAGAATTAAACTGTTTGTTTCGAAGGACCTTTTTATTTTTTAATAAATCTTTTTCTTGGGAAAAATAATGTAGTTGCAAAACTTGCAGCATTACCTTTAAAGCATGTTGTAATTCATCTACCTTTAAGGGACCAAACCTTTTGTCATCTTTATGGTTTGAATTATGTAAAAAACGGAGACAGAATGCAACTATACGTTGTATCTTTTGAAAATCTGAAAATCTATTGAAAATACTTAACATATAATTTTCGGTAGAGGTTGTACTCATAACAATTTTTCGTTCCTCAGGAACTTTTTGAACATTTTTGACGTTTGACTGAAATGAGTTTATATTAAAATTAACATTTTTCAAGTAATAATAATAAATAATAATAATAATGTTTATTTACGGTAGTTACAAAATATAAATATATAGGAAAAATGTAAACAAACACACAAAAAAAATCACAGAAGTTGTAAGTAGTCAGAAACTACTTGCACCTTGTATGTGATGTACTTATAAATAACATATGTATATATAACAATTTAAATTAACAGTGAACATCAATATAGGTAGGTATATTATAACACAATAAAGATAACTGACCAACATTGAGTTATTCCAGACATAATCAGGTAAGTCATATCAAATAATAGTTTTACAGCCGACGTAATTAGGGTATTTAGACAATATCGGGTAAAGTACATTATCAGGTAAGTCAATTTTTATTTTTATAAAAAGAATAGGAAAGAAAAATATCAGTTTTGACAGTTTACTATATTTATTTTGTATTTCCTAGTTTTAATTTGTTACTGGTTATTTATTATATTATTTAAAACATTTCTATTTAGCGTTTTTATCCAGCTTTTAATTTTAGTTTTAAAATGTTTTGAATTTTCCAAATTCTTTAACTCCAAAGGAACTTGATTAAATATTTTGGGACCCAAGTAGTCAAAGCAACGCTGCCCTATAGTTTTTCCTCGTCTAGGTAAGGTATATACGTTGTCTTTACAGCGAGTATTATGTGCGTGTTCTGGACAAAGTAGGCTTTTTTTATGTTTTTGATAGTACAATAACATCTTCATACAATATATTTGTCTTGTGTCCATAAAACCACTTAGCTCATAAATATCATTACTAGGGAAAATAATATTCTTTCTAAAAATTATTCTCATTATCCATTTTTGAATAACATGCAACTTTTGTAGGTGACAGTCATTTACTCCCCCCCATGCAAGAATTCCATAGTTAATTTGGGATTTCACTAATGAGTAATACATAATTTTTAGGTTATGGATATCTAAGAATTCCCTCAAGTACCTAAATTTAGAGAGAAGGCCTCGTAATTTTTGAACTACATTTTTAATATGTAGCTCCCATTTTAGATGACGATCTATTATAACACCTAAGTACTTAATGCTATCTGTTTCAGGTATTTTCATATTATTATTTATTTCAAGAGAACCAAAATTGGGAAGTCCGGTGGTGTAGGATGAGAATGGCATATATTTCGTTTTATCTATATTTAGTGTAAGTTTATTGTATTTGAACCATTCTATTACAGTTTTAAAATCTGTTTCAGCTGTATCTTTGAGCGCTTTCCAAGTTTTATCATTATACAAAATGGCGGTATCATCAGCAAAGCTTATAACTTTGCCTTTGGAGTCCAGATTTAGTAAGCTATTGATGTACACTGTAAACAGTACTGGTCCTAGTACGGTACCTTGGGGTACACCAAAAGTAACATTTTTAGCATCGCTTAACACATTATCTAATTGTACATATTGTAGCCTGTCACTTAAATAACTCTTGATAAAGTTATATGCGACTCCTCTTATCCCGTAAGTATGTAGTTTATTTAATAGCTGTTTATGATTTACTGTGTCAAAGGCTTTAGAGAGGTCAACAAAAACACATAATGAAGGCTTTCGTTTATCTAATGCATTGTACACATCTTTTACTAGTGGATTTTCCCTTTCTAAAACCGTACTGATTGGTAGAAATTATATTGTATTTTTCTAAAAATTTCACTAAGCGTTTTTTAAATATTTTTTCCATAATTTTACTGATTGTTGAAGTTAATGATATAGGTCTATAATTAGTAGTTAAAGTCTTATTTCCACTTTTATATATTGGTTTAATTATACATGTTTTTAGTGGTTTAGGAAAAACGCCAGCATTTAAACATTTGTTTATTAAAAACGTTAAGGGCGCAACAATTTCATCAGCTATTTCTTTTAATGTTTCAGATCTGATTTCATCTACTCCAGGTGATTTTTTGTTTTTCAATGTTTTTATAATTTTTTTGACTTCCTCCTCATTTGTTGAATAAATATACATAGTTTTGTTGAGAGTTGGAAGGTTGTCAATATAATTTGTTGGTTCGATTTTTTCGGCATATGATTTTCCCAGTTCAGCAAAAAAATCATTAAATTCATTAGCTATATCCTGTTTATTCCCTATTACTATATCACTTTTCGTGATTTTTTTAATTTCATTTTTCGGGCGTATTGAACTACATAACCTGTTTACACACTCCCAAAGTACTGATGACGAATTTCCATTTTTAGCAATTATATCATTAAAGTAAGATTTTTTTGACTTTTGTATTAATTTTAATAAATTATTTTTATATGTGCGATACGTTTTTTGCAGATTTATATCTTTTGAATTTTTTTTCATTTTGACATACAACAGATTTTTCTCATTAATTGATTTCAACAATGCTTTTGTTATCCACGGTTTTTTAATTTTGAGTTCTCTTTTAGAAATTTTAACAGAATTTGTATTATTGCTTATAGCTGTTTTTAATATATTGATAAATTTCTCAGTTATTAAATCAACATCTAGTGTATTATAGACATCTTGCCAAGTTTGATTTTTCAGCTGCATTTTTAATTTCGTGTAGTCAATAAATTTTTTAAAGTCTTCTGTATTATTTTTACATATCTGAGACGGGACATTTACATTAGAAATTGTTAAAGCTATCGGATAATGGTCGGTTATTTCAAAATTAAAAACATATGACTGGCATGTATCTTCTCTATGAATTGATTTTCTTACAAAGAAATGATCCAAGCATGTTTTGCTACTTGGCCTAGTGACTTGATTGATGTATGATATAAAATTATTCGTACTTAATATATTTTTATACTCTGCTACAAATTCATTATCATTTAAAAGATCTATATTTATGTCTCCTAAAAAAATATGTACGTCTGACTTTACAGTATTATTTAGGTAAGTAATAAGATGCCTATTAAAAATTTTTGGACAACTGTGTGGAGATCTATACAATGCTGTTATAATAATTTTTTTAATTGTGTCGTTAATATATAATTCAACTGCTTGACTTTCATAAATTTTGACAAGTTTATAGGTATATTCTATTCCCCTTTTTACATAAACAATCACCCCATCATTTCTATTACATCTTCCCTCACTATATATAATATCGTAGCCATTAATTTCAAATATACTTGTATCAGTCACCTGAAAAGTTTCAGTAAAAACAATTACTTCAAAATCACAGAGTTGTGTTAAGAGTAGTAAACATTCATCAAAGTTTTTATGAATACTTCTGACGTTCATATGAAAGACTGATATTTTATTTTTATTTTTGTGCCCCGTATTTAGTTTATGAAAATCGTCGGTTGTGTTGACCACTTGAGCCTTGAAATCTCCATTTTCATAATTTTTCAAATACTGATCCATCATATAACAAAAATGGTATCGTTAATTTGAAACATTTAAAACAGCAATATTGTGATTATAGTAATAGTAAGAATAATCAAAATATATAAAAATTTATGCCACAAATGACCACACAGTATAATTTAAGTCAACTTATCATGATAATTAAAAAAAAAGAACAATTAACATAAAAAATTTTTGATAAAATAAAGATACTGACGAACAATTCAAGAAAAATGTTTTTAAAGCTGGGGTATTTTTATTTTTGGGAATTTGATCTTAATCTGGTAACTTTCTCTAGGGCTGAGTTGGCTGGCTTTAGTGGCTTTTTTGAGGCTCCAGTAGATTTGGTAAGGTTTACAGCTTGGCCTGTTGATTGATTCTGGAGTTGGTTTTTTGAGTGGGAAGTATGTAATACGTCTCGATGTTGGGTTTTTGAAATTTGTGTCTGAGTTGGGGTCGATGGTGTACTATTTGTTTTTTTCTCTATTTGGTTGTCCAATTCGTTTAGATCTTCTATGGAATATTCCTTATTCTCTATAACGAGTTTATTTCCCTTTATATAGCAGTTCTTGTTTTGTTGTCGTTCTTGAAGTAAAAATTTCCGTAAAATTTGATATTCGGAGCGTTGTTGGACTGTCAGGTCGTGGGATATTGATATACTGCTTCCTTTTAACTTCTTACAATTCTTCAAGATTTCCTTTTTTTTAAATAAGATAAAAACTCTACTTTGACCGGTCGATTTGTTGTGTTCCCAAGGCAGTAAAAATTATTTATATCTGTTTCGTTGACAACTACATTCAACATGCTATTAAATTCAGTACAGATAAATTCTGAAGTTATATTTTCATTGGGGACATCCCATCCGAAAACAATTAAGTTATTTTGTTTTTCGTTTCTTTCCAGTTTTTCTATTTTTTCCTTCAATTGAAAATTCTCTTCTTCAAGTCTGTTTATCTTGAACTTCAATTCCTCAACTTTCAATGAGATATTAGCTTCACTAGCCTGAATACTATTTTTGAGCTCTATTTTACTATTTCTAATTTCCTCTAATATTTGTTTGACTATAGTGTCATCCATTATTTTCAGTAATCACAACGAGTTCTTGATATTGATTAGTATATAAAAATATTCTAATAATTCCAATACAGTTAGTACTCTGTGTAAGCGTTTTCTAAAAAACTTCAAACGGGTAGTACGTGACAATTAATTGATATTTAATTAAAAGGTTTTATCATATATACAAAAACTAGGGGCAGATAATAAATTCATGCCTTGTTTGGATGTGTAGATAAAAATGTCTGGTAACTTTTGAATAAATTAACGTAATTACTCACAGTTTTGACTAAGAGAATCACTGTCACTGATACTGAATACATACAAAATTCAGAACATTTTCTTCACTTTTTTCATGCCGAAAATACGAAAATTCACCAGAGACTATTTAAGAGACTGTTTTCACACGACCACGTTTAAGTGTAAGGGACCTTGCCACCACATATTATTAGAAATGAGTTCTTGCGCCATCATACCTCTAGATACATAATCAGCTGGATTTTGTTTGGTAGGAATGTACCTCCAGGTATGCAAAGCTGTTAGTTCTTGAACTAAAGAAACTCTATTTGCGACGAATATATTCCATCTACTTGGATGTGATTCTAGCCATGCTAACGAAATTTGGGAATCTGTCCAAAAATTAACGCTGGCTATTTGAAAGTTATTTTTGAATATATCTAAAATACGATGGGTGGTCTTTGCTGACAACACACATGCGCATAATTCCAATTTTGGAAGAGAAATTGTTCGCAAAGGACAAACTCTAGATTTGGCACAAATAAGATGACAAGAAACACTGTTGTCTTCATAAACAGTTTTTAAATATATACAACACCCGTATGCCCTTAAGCTTGCATCTGAGTAAGAATGAATCTCAATTCGCTTGATATTCCGATTATTAATTAAACATCGTGGAATTTTTAAATCTGATAATTCAAGAATGTTTGTGGATAATTTAATCCATTCGTTACGCAATTCTAAATTTAAGCAGTCGTCCCAATTTAAATTAGATAACCAAAGTTTCTGCATAAAAATTTTGGCCGTTATGACAATTGGAGCAACAAGCCCCAACGGGTCGTAGATCTGAGCTATGATAGCTAAAACATTTCTTTTTGTGACTGGATTTACATTTATGCTCTTGGGCAAAGAAATGGAGAAGTGATCTAATTTTGGCTCCCAAAAAACACCCAGTACTTTATTGGAGTTACTCTCGGAATTTATAGAGTAGTTTTTAAGTTCAGTTTCTGAGGTAAAATTACGCATAAACTTCATGGAATTTGAACACCATTTATGCAGTGTAAATTGGCCTAAATTGAGTAATTTTATTAATTGGGTTTTTAGTTCACAGAGCTCCTCAACCGAGTCAGCTCCCGCCAAAACATCATCAACGTATGTTTGAGTCTTAATTGCTATATATGCCAACGGAAATTCCTCTTTATACATGTCTGCCAATTCAGCGAGACAACGAGTGGCTACATAAGGCGCAAAGTTTGTTCCGTAGCTAACAGTCAACAATTCGATGCATTTAATATCATCCGTTATACTTTCTCTCCATAAGATATTTTGTAAATAAATGTGATCAGTATTAATTAAAATTTGCCGGTACATCTTTTCGATGTCTGCAACAACTGCAAAAAGATAAACTCTGAAGCGACACAAAATATCAAATAATTCTGGTTGAACACCAAGCCCTTTTAGACAAATGTCATTTAATGAATATCCTGAGGTGGTTTTCATGGAAGCGTCGAAGACAACTCTGAGACGTGTTGTAGTTTTATCATTACGAATCACACAATGGTGAGGTATGAAATATTTGTGGTTATTGTGAATATTTTTAAAATCAAGAGGAATATACCGTGCATGACCTAAGTTGATATATTCTCTTATAAACTCTGAATACTGGTAAAATAATGATTTATTTTGATGCAATCTTTTTTCTAATGAAAGAAAACGTTTTTTGGCATATGAAAAAGATTCGCCTAGTTTAGAACTCTCAACGGGCGATTTAAATGGGATATCCACTTGGAATCTACCATTTTCTAAAATGTTTGTAGTATTCTTAAATATTTGTTCAGAAAGTTCATCCTCACTTGATAAGATATGTTCTTGTGGCACATCTTCAACTGTCCAGAATTTCTGCAGCAATTTATCGATTTGATTGAAATTAATAAATAAAGAATGCGAGGGAACTTGTTCACTTGAAATGAAATTTGACAACATTGTTGAGGATAGGACACCTCCTACCACCCAACCAAGGTGGGTATTTTGTAAAATGGGTAAGTTGTCCCCAAGGTTAATCAAACCAGGTAAAAGTAATGAATAATAAACATCTGCACCCAATAATAAATCTACATGATCTGGAACATCAAAACTTGAGTCAGCCAAGACAATACTACAAGGGATCTCTAATCGATTTGTTTGTAAAGGAAATTGAGGCAACTTGGAGGAAATAAAATTTGTTACTGAACAATTTACTTCAAATATTTTAGTTGGGTCAACTTTTGAGAATAATTTAATATCGATTCCTTCACTTACTTGCATGCGACCTGATACACCACAAATTGACAAATTTTTATTATAGGTAGGGTATTGGAGTTTTTTAGCTAATTCATGTGTGATAAGTGACACTTGAGACCCACTATCAAGCACTGCTCTGGCAGATATTAAATGACCATTGTTGTTTGAAACATGTACGGATGCAGTTGCCAATAAAATATGAGATTTTTGATTTATAAAAAGGCTTGACATAGCGTTAGATTGTTCCCCAAGCATGTCACTTGTAGAAGCTTGAACAGCCTCCGAATTTTGTGTTTGTTCTATGTTAGAAGCTTGATCTGAATTACTACTCGAGTTATTCATAGGATAACATTTTTGTCTGTGATTGGTAATAGTACGAGAGCCCACGACCAAAATTTTTGTCTCATAGCAATACGGCCAAAACCGCATCAAATCGATAGATACGATTATCTTGAACTCGAAAATACCAATATCAGACATTTTCCGCGTAGCGTTTGATCTGACCGAATTTTCAAAATTGTCAAAGAATTTTGCCGAACTGCATCATAGCAATATGTCTGATTTGCAGACTGTAGTTGAATGGTAGTTTTGAGATACCGGAAACATATTTTTCAGACGTTAGTGGTGTAGCGCAAACCCGTAAAATCACTAACAAAAATAAAAAATGAGACAAAAAAAATGTCTCATAGCAATACGTCTGAAAATCTTTTTTATTAGTAAATTTTGGTTATTTGATGCGAACAAAACAATTTTCAGACGGAAATGTGAACGCATTAAATTTTGAGACCGTTTTGAAAATGTTAACAAATTTGACCGATCGGTATCATAGCAATATGTCTGAAAATTGTTGGACATGATAAAATAAGTTGTCCACATGTGCAAAAAATGTATATCAGACAAATTAAGTGTAGTACCTTCTCTATCAGACAACTTTTCGATACCCAGATATCATTTAAAAATCGTATTGAGGCATCTTGAATTTTCTGTTACAAATCAATGAATACGTTGCGACCCTGAATTTATTAGATGATAATTAACAAAGAATTTACCCGAAACCGTAACATTGAAGTTGAAGGACTGAAATAAATCGCACAAAAGGAAACTAGGATGAAGTTGAAAAAAAAACGGTTTATTTAAAGTTACAAAATATTATCGTATTCAATCGCTGTCGGATTCGGAATCGTCGTCTTCAAAATCACTCTCGACGTCGCTCAGGAGATCTTTAACGTCCTCTTCTGTAAAATAAACATCTTTAGTGAAAATCACGAACTTATTTTTTAAATTAACAGCAAAATCCATGTAAACTGTACCTGTTGTGGATGATGATTTGTCGTCAAAAATAACGTCGCTCAACTCAGGTAGTTGGTTGCCAGAGAACCACGAAAACTGAAATCGTCCCTCGTCTTCATACCATCCGCAGTCTGCAGGGTTCAGTTCGGTTGGGGTTTTGGTATGAGCGTTGCTCCAGACTTGTGCAATATATTTTGTTCGTAATAAATGTTTCTCCAATTCCGTTTTGCATGGTGGTAGATTGCAGGCGTCGTAATTGGATAACTGAAGATTCAGAGTTGTCGAAGCCTCGGCGTTTTTAATTTCATATGTCTTCGAAAAAATGTTGAGTCGAGCTAAATCGACGTTATTAATTTTTTTTTCGTTGTACAATCTGCACGTGAATTCTTCCAAAATGGGGAATACCCTGTCACTATCAGAAGTATAGCTGCCCAAATCACCGAAAGCTTCTTGATAGCGTTTCGAATTTTTTAGCATCGTAAATGGTCTTTTTTTACCTTTGCGATATAACGCGGGATTATAATCGCAGCCGGTCATTGCATGGAAAGCAGGTAAAGATTTTGCCAGAGGGGATCCCAATGTCTCGTATAAACGTGAAACATCAATGTAACGCCGGGAATTGCCAACACCAACATCCATAGAAATTTGGACGCCAGTTTCTACAAATTCCATATTTCCGAGCATTATTATTAATATATCGGTGTCTGAACATCGAATCGTTACGTTACCCCGTTGTTTCATTTGGCAGACATGGTAAACGATCTTCGTATCTGCCTCTTCGTGTTCTTGGCAAGTGAAATCTTCATTGATTGTTTGGGCAACTGAACCATCTTTCACCGAATATTCATAACACATGTCGTGATTGATGTTGATGATTTTGTTTGCGATTATGTGCGCCATGTCTTGTTCTGACCAATTGTTGATAATAAATTTGACTAGAGCATCTTTAAATTTGATGTTTTTTAATTCTTTAGCGAAATCGGACGGTCGAACTTGTTGCGGTACTGAGATTCGAAAATCGGCCGATTTTACGTTTTGTCGCAATCCATGCTCCGTGTCCTTGATCGACGGGCAGAAATACCTGTCGAATATCAGATCGATCCTCTCAACATTATGTTTGCATAAAATGTGCAAAATTTTTTTCGAGACATCTCCAAATGTTCGTGGTATGTCTTTTAAGGTGTGCAGTAAAAAGAACCCATCGATAATCAAAACATCTGTAGACTCTGGCTCCGTGCTCTCGATTTTTTTTTCAAGGTCTCGCATCAATGCTGATTTGTCGGTTTTATTCATTGTACCGTCCATGTGACAAAGTGATAGCGGCATTGGGGTTATCGGGTAACACAACACTTTTTCGATATTTATTTTTTTTTCTAAGGACAAAGCTAAAAGCCGCCCAAATAAGTCTCTTTGTAGCCTCAATTCTTGAACCTTGCCACCGAGTACAACTTTTTTCTTTTTCTTTACCGTGCTGAATGTGAAGACTGGATTCTTTTTTATTGGTTCTTGAAAACGTGCATGTCTCTCTTCTACCTCGGTTATGAAATTATTGCGCAAAGTTTCTCCTAGAGATTCGACGTTGAGCAGAAAGTCAGTGATATTTTGTGCAGCAGCTTCTCCAGTTGTGATGTTGTACAACTTATCAGCGTCTAACGAATTGTCGAAAGGATTCATGTATTGTTGTAAAGTCTTTGTAAATTTCTCAACTTGCTCGTGACTCTTTCGAATGCGAGAACTCTTCAGTTCCGAGGTGATATCCTGATTCTTGGCGATTCCAGCGGTTTTCAGCACATGTGATATTATTCGAGCTCGAGCACTGTGATTTATTGCCCAACGTTGCCTTGCAGCCACCGAATTTGTCATGTGAATTATTCCGATTAGCTTCCGAGCTGCTTCGCCGTTTATCGTTTGTTCCAAAGTCAGGTCAACAGGTATTCTGGAAAAAGATTTCTCCGTTCTTCGTACTCCGAAAGATCCTTGTTCTAATGAGAAACGCAGTCCTGGATGGGTTTCGTCGATCTTGCACAGCTTGCTGACATAATATACCAGCCAACGAGAATAATTTTGGTGATTGAACGCGAAGAAAAAGTTTGTGATTTTTGCAAGAATGTAAACATACATTTTAAGATTTCCGGTTCTGATACTCTTGTTCAGCATGTCATAATAGGACACTAATCGGATGTAAACGGCGTAAAACTGAGCAGTTAGTCCATGCTTTCCTTGCAATGTTTGTTCGGTAAAGTTGTCATACTTCTCGAACAGTTCGAGAGTTGCTTCGTGTTCTATTGTAGGCGTCGTTGAACGTTGCTTTTGTAATTGAAACAAATAATCTTCAATTGATTTCTCGATGACAATTTTTTCACGGTCGACGAAGCTATTGAAATGCAGTTTTTGTAACGCGAGTGATACAAGGGGATGTAGTCTTTTGCATCGATTGAAATTTGTACCTGAAATGAAACCCTTCAATGAACCATTCGCCAATATTTCACTGTCCACCAGAACATTAGTGATACCGCAATCCTCAATGAAAGAGCCAATAACTTTAAAGTATGACATCATTATGTGAAATCCACCGAGATGTATGAAAACGTTGTCGAATTTCGGCGCTTCCTGGAACTGAATTCCGAATGCAATTTTCGCAATTGCTAAATCGTACGTTACTTGCATGTATTCCGAACTGCATTCTTCAGCAACTTGTTGAGCCATTTTCAAAGTTAGGTGTACTACGGAATTATCTGTAGGAGATGCATTGATAGGCGTCAAATACGATACTTTCTGCAAAGCAGAGGTGTCTTCAGTTATGAGGCTATTAAACCCAGTCCACATAGGGGTATCGGGAACGTCCAGTGTGTGTGAAAAAAGCCAAGCAATATCAAGGTTCCTCCACGTCTGAAAAACTTCAGGTTTGATTGAGATTTGACCGATACAGGGAGTTGAGAAGTAGGAATCTATTTTTGGTTTTTTAGTGTACGGCACGATTTCGTTGACGATAGCGTCGAAACATCTTCTTCTTTTTCGACGTCGCGGCGTTTCATCTGTAGAAACAGCTGCAGTATCATCACTTTGTACAGAAGCGTCGGTTGGAGCTGTAAAATTTGCGTCACTAGGTACATTTTGGTAAATTATCCCGACAGTGTCGTGGAGAGTATCTTTACCAGTGAGAGTATCGACAAACCGATCGAAGTTATCGAACGCGACTCCAGTACACAAATTATCGGCGAGAATTATGTCTTCGGGACATAATTTGTTCTGTTGCGTTGATGTGAATGTCAGCTCAGTCTCTAGCTCTTCGATGACATTGTAGCTACAACAGTGACCGTATTTGTTGACAACGTCGATAATTTTCCTGCTGCTCGAGAGACTCTTTAACGCCATTCCCAGAGTGACATGTTTCGAGGTTTTAATACTGCCGTTTGTAACTGCATAAATGATGTCCTGACCGAGGGAAAACATTTTCAAGTCGCGCGAGGATTTCTTTAATTCATGACGGGATTGACTTACGCCTTTACTATCACCGCAAATGATGCACTGCAAGAGATACGATAGCAACGGCGGCACAGAATCGCACTCACCCCGGATGAGATCTTGCACCGTTATATCCTCCGGTAATTTTGTCTTGTCCACGTTAATTATCTCTCGTCTGATTATCTGCCCGATGTTGTATATCGCTTGTCTGGTTTCGATGTTTTTGAAAAATTCTTGATTGCTGACGATGTGACCAGCGTATGGAGCGATATACTTTCTGTTGTCCGAGAAAATGATTTTTATTTCAGCGTCGAACGTTACCAATAACTTCTTTTCCAAATGACGCGACGAAAAAAAATCAGGTTTTTCGACGTTGGAGACGTTGTCAAACTGTTCGTGCAGGAACTCGATGTATTTTTCTGAGATGAAATTATAGAAGAGACATTCGTTGTTCTCAACAACGCGTTCGCGAATAAGTATGCAAATTTTGTCGTAGGCGTCAGTATGACATTGTCGTTTTTTGTGCCAAGTTTTTTCGTTTTTTGTCTCGAGATTATTCTTACAGTGCCATTCAAACTTTGTTTTGCAATGTTTGTGATAGAAGCAGTTGTCATCTTTGAGAGTTTCGATTTTACGCAGCATCTCGATGTTGTTGTACTCTGTGGACACGGCCTTAATAAATTCGATGAAAGTGTTGGTCGCTTTTATCAAACATACCGCGCGTCTTTTCACGTATATCCTGCATTTACCGCAAATAATACAGCTGTGTGTATTTTCATTGGCAGTCGAATCATCAGTTGCCGTATTGTCAGCAACATCAGTCACCGTACTGTCATCAGGTATCCTATTGCCGTCAGCTACCGTGCTGTCGTCTGCTAACGCACTGTCGTCCGCTGTCGTACTCTCATCCGCTCCTCGATCACCTTCATGTTCTTCACTGTAATATGACAAATTCTAAATTGGGATGTTTAATTTAATTATCGGATTTCGTTCTTACAATTATATTTTAATTCCTATTTATTTAGACACGCAAGGAAAAAAAATTCTATAAAGAACAAGAAGAAATTATATACAAAAGTTCAGAAGTACAGAAAAATTTATAAAATAAATATTGAGTGAACGTATACAATTTTTTGAATATCCATTCTGATAATTGGTTCGTTCGTTTGAATTTGTGAGCATTTGTATAAACAAAATTTAAGAAGGGGGAGGGGATAAGGGTAATGCACAATAAAAAAGCATATTATCAATACTTTTTGTTGACGACTCAGTTCATATATATTTATTTGAATGATTAGTATCAAATAAAAGGACATTCGAAGACTATTGTGTGAAATTTTCATTAACAATTGTGCAGAAATGATTCAATGACAGCCAATCTCTCAGACGCCGCAAAAAAAGTTACATTGCGATGAACTGTGTCACTCATTTCTGGATAATCTCGGAAAAAAAATTCTAAAAATTTGTATTTGTCAATAAGTTTATTGAGATAACGCTGTCGAGTTTTTATTTTTTTTTGAATTATTTAAACTTTTAGTCACAATTTTTAGTCCATTATTATTCGCAGTTCAGTTCTAATTTTTTATTTCGAAAATTGGAACCTTCATTATTGTAAAATGAATTAAAATAATAAAAAATAATTTCTTCATAAAAATATTACAAAATGTGATTAAAATGTCCTTTTACTACATACTTTTTACATAAATAAATATATATTAAACTATGTCGCCAGAAAACTATCGTAAACATGCTTTTTTTCATAACGATATAGCCTTTATCCCCCCCCCCCTGTTGTTATAACTACCAGGGAAAATGAGAATTGATAAAGTACTGTTACAGAATAGAAGCGGGAGACTTTTTCGAGTATACAGAATATTAAATATGCACCAAAATAAATATTATCGTGAAAATAAAATCAACTTAATTTAAAATAACAAATAAGATGCAATTTCTTGGCGATTGTTGGCTTGTGTGCGATGCGGGCACACAAATGTGCGAGGCTCACCGATACAGCAACCACGTGGTGTACAACGCACTTTATACCAACGCTCCTCAAAGATATATTGCATATATATTCCATTCTTACCTCGCTCTGGATGTCGATGCACTGTCATCAAAAACATTACTGACGACATTGTCGTGAGAAATATTTGAATCCTTCGGAATCCTTACAGCCGTAAAATTTTTGTAGCACGCCGAATGGTATCCTATGTCCGTGTCGATACCACGTGGCAACTCGATTTCGGAGTAAATAGACTTCCTGCTTACTCTCTGTTTTTTACTCCGATATTCGGCCACTTCTTTGCACTTTTTAAGCGTCTCTTCTGTAAATTTTTTCACTTTCTCATTCGTTGTTTCTTTACAAAACACACAACTCAGGTCCGACATTTTACACCATCACAACCGCACAACGTATTATTACAACTAAGTGAGCGTCATTCCAACGTTTGGAGCAGCTGGCGAGTGAGCTGTATAATACTAAGAAAGAGACAGGAGCGTATATAACAGAGGCCTATAACAGAGGCGTCGGTCAGGCGACTCCGAAACGTTATTTTCGTTTTTGGGAGTATATGCTACACTGAAAGTGTCTGAAAACAGGTTTTTGGTAATCCTGGCAGCAATACAAAAAGTTGAAAAAAAAAATTATCCGTATTGCTATGATACAGGTCGGCTAAATTTTTTGACATTTTCAAAAATGCGCTCAGGCTATATGCTACGCGCAAAATGTCTGAAAACAAACTTTTTCGTAATACAATTATAAAATCTATGTACATTTTCACTATCAGACGTATTGCTATAATACCGACTGTCTTTTTTTATTGACACAGCAGAAATGGCCTCCCACGCAGTTGCTACACTTTCGACCGTTACTACACGCCTAGTCGGGTTCAGAATCATACAATCTAACGATTTTATAGGGTTTTTGCCGTATTGCTATGAGACATGGTTTTGGTCGTGGGCTCTCGTACTATAAGCCCACGATTGGAGCTAAAACTCGTATTTTGTTGAGCATTTCTTGAATTATTTTGAGACTTATTAAGATTTGATGAATATTCGACAGAATTTCCCGCATGTAATAGGGTATTATGAGCTTTGTCGCAAATAGGACAATTCTTCCACTCACATTGACTGACATGGTGTGGAGAAAAACATTTTAAACATAATTTGTTTGAAAATACAAACTGTTTTCTTTTATTTAATGTCAACTCTTTAAATTTAAAGCATTTAAGCATGTTGTGATTTGACATTTTACAAAACAAGCAACTTAGCTTTTTATCTACATTAGCAAAGTGAGAGTTTTTACGAGGCAACTCTGGCGAAACTAAATTTTCAGCAGCCTGACATCTCTTCTCAACGAACTTGAGGAAACCATCTAGAGTAGGTAAAAGAGTAGGACCTCTTTCCAACTCATACCCACGTCTAGTGTTAATGTCTAATTTTTGGGACAAAATATACACTAAAATTAAATCCCACTCGGCTATAGGAACATTCAAATTTTTCAAGCACTCAGTGTGCTGTTTGACTGAAACAACAAAATCACGCAAATTCGTCGAATTACTTTTATTTATTGATGGAACGTCCAATAGGCCCTTGATGTGAACGTAAATATTCGCTAACTTATTTTCATACCTTTCTTTGAGTATGTCAATTGCTACTGACAAATTAGAGGCAACTAACGGTAAATTTGCAATTAATTTTTGAGGTTCACCCAGTAAATTTGATTTTAAATAAATAGTTTTTGTATTTCTGCCAAATCATCATTGTCTAGAACAAGGGCTTTAAAAATGTCATAAAAACTATTCCAACTTTGGTGAGCACCTGCAAATTTGTCAATAACAATTTCAGGCATCTTAGATTTAACCTCTGTTTTAACATTAACATTTTGTGGAAAATTTGGCTGATGACTTTGTTGGTTTTTAGGAGAAGAGCAATCAATCAAAATTTTTAATTGAGTTTTTAAAGCGCAATATTTTTCTTCGTAGTCACTAGGATCTCCAATTTTTTCAACATCTGTCTCAGATACCTCAATGACTTCCTGAGACTCACAAAATTTCTTGAAAGAAGTTTCAAGTAGCTCTAACCTGGTTTCATATTCAAATGTATGCAATAAATTGCCTGCATTTGCTTTGATAAAACTATCTATCCTGGTGATGCTACTTTTGGCAGTTCTACGAGCGGTATGCGCTTTTAGTAACAAAGCATCCGAATCCATGTTTGATTACAAATATATTGGAAAGATCTGACCTGAAAGAATCCTTGACACCAATTCACAATCAGTCCAATTGATTCACGAAGCAGCTTGCCATACCATATTCCAATTTCTGAGTTTGACAATTAAAACTATTTGCTGGTTTTTTGCCGAATCCGGCTCGATGTACCAAATTTATGTGTGGGAATAAACGAACATTTATCACTCAAACACATAAAGCTTCAATAGCTCTTACTTAACTTGGAAGGTGATTATAAAAATGAGAAATAATTTTATATGTTTGACATATATATTTTTTACTTGACAGTTGTTTATTAGCAACACAAAACAATATCACGTTAAAAATTAAACACATGGATTGTATACTCAGTTACTTTCCATACAGACAACTTAGCCTCACAGCTACTAGCAATTGTACCATAATCAATGGGTTTGTGAAATAATTTTGTGCGATCATATTCAAAAACGTCTATCACTGATTTCGATCGCAAAGCCAAATGAAGCAAAGCAGATAAATTAAATGCAAAAGGAGAAAAAAATACAAGGTGCACTTAATGAACAGCAACTAATATTGCCAACAAGCGGATAATTAATTTTGAGGCAGGAGGTGGGGGAAACTTGGGAAATAGCAATAAACTGGGCGAATTTTGTATCTTGTACAAAATTGTACAAAAGTCGTAGAACCAAATCCTTGGTTTTTCATCCAATATTTATTTATTTATCTGTCAGAACTATCAAAAATGAAAACTGTCAGCTGATGTCAATATTAAAAAGTGTTGTGTGAAACTGGGTTGAATCTGACCAATCAGAGGTGTACAGAATTGCCAACTTAAATTCAAATCACTCCTCCAGGTTTTTAAATGAGGTATAAGTGCACCACTAAAATAAATAGCATAAGGTATTCGTGGATAACTGTAGTCCAGACGTTATACACCAAAAATCGCCTTTTTGCTATAATCGCTGGTATCAGCTTGAAACTTTGTAGATAGGTTGCAAAAAATACGTGCAATAAAATAGTACTAACCCGCAAATGCAAAACCTTGCGCGACATTGTTTAAATGACAATATTGTGCTATTTTCTAGTAAACTTACTCGTTCTTTCGTGAATATCTTTTTTGCTTTTGAATGCATTATGATTTTCAATTCTCTACCCTATCTCACGACGTCAAACCTTGATTTTATCAATTGGGGTCGTATCGACTTCTCCACAATTTTGTTGATAAATATTGCTACAAAGTATTGGTGAGATTATAATGTTGTGATATCAATTTGTTCTTTCTCATTTTTTCCGGTTATTGCAAATAATTTTACTATCTGGGGTCAAGTTTTGAGTTCAAATCAATTTTTCCATAATTTTCATTAATTATAAATGATAATTTTTGACTTCGCATTGCTATATTCAGTTTAAGTTCAATTCTTAAAAGTCTTTGTTTTAGGCCAGGCTACTCGGCTCATATCTTCCAATCACCATCACAATAAGCTCGCTAAACATCACACACTTTTGATAAACAATACTTATCTCCTCTTCTTTTTTCACTTCTTCTGGTCATTGTTGATTCCTCTTACATCCTCATTGTTGATACTTCTTGCAATTCACACGACCTGTTGCAATACTTATCTCTTCTTCTGAGTTATTCTTCTTGTACACCTGTACATTGTTAAGTGAAATTTCTGCCAAAGAAATGCCACGGTGTTTTTCCACACATTATTGATGTTTGGAAATTTGATGGTACACCTATGACGTTGAAAAATTCTTAGTTTTACAATTATACAAGGAGTATCGAAAAGCATGAAGAAGTAATCGACAAAGACCAGAAGCTCAAGAAGTAATCGGACCAGAGGGTGAACAATAATATATGTTAATAAGACCTTTGTAAGGATGTCACCCTTTGCCTCATACGCTGCACCCTGTATATGTTAATAAGGCCATAGTGACGTTTTACATGTGACGTTTGACGGAGTGTCGTTTGACATGTGACGTTTACGGAGTGGCGTTTGACATGTGGTGTTTGACATTTGACGTGACAACGTGACGTTTGACGTGATAGCGTGACGTTTGACGTGATATCGTGACGTTTGACGTGAAAATGTGACGTTTGACGTGATAGCGTGACGTTTGACGTGACAACGTGACGTTTGACATTTGACGTGACGTTTGACATTTGACGTGACGTTTGACATTTGACGTGAC
>CAJUYI010000581.1:6757-21558 GCA_910591695.1 Galerucella pusilla | reverse complement strand
TGACGTGACGTTTGACATTTGACGTGACGTTTGACATTTGACGTGACAACGTGACGTTTGATGTGACAACGTGACGTTTGACGTGACTACGTGACGTAGGACATTTGACGTAACAACGTGACGTTTGACATTTGACGTTTGACGTGACAACGTGACGTTTGACGTGATAACGTGACGTTTGACATTTGACTTAACAACGTGACGTTTGACGTGACAACGTGACGTTTGACATTTGACGTTAGACGTGACGTGACAACGTGACGTTTGACAGTTGCCGTGGAGGGGGGGGCAATAGCAACCTCAGATTTGGAAAGGGGACGGGGCGGAGGCGGGAACCCCAAGGAAAGTGGAGGGGGGCCGACCAATAGTAACCTCTGATTTGGAAAGGGGGCGGGGCGGAGGCGGGGCCCCAAGGAAAGTGGAGGGGAGGCGGCGGGGCCACAAGGAAAGTGGGGGGGGGGTGCGGTCAAGTGTCGTAACTCCTGCTGTTGTTTCCTGCTTTCCATCGTTGTACTCTTGGATGCTTTCTTTAATACGCCTATTACGCTCTCAACGCTCGGATGATCATTCAGCCGATTAAGTAGTGTCTTCAGCAGCTTTTCGTTTATTATTGGCTTTGTCCGTTCTTTTTTTGGTTTTCCTTTTGGACCTATGTTGAATAATATAGGCCGTGGTGTGAGAATATATTTGTGTCCAGTATATTCCATACAGTCACTTCCTTGGCTATATCGCTGGTGACTAGTGTTACATCTATGTGTGACTGACTGTTCCCACGAACAAACGTTGGGTTGCCATCATTCAGACACGTCAAATCGTGTTGTGTTACGCATTCACTCCATGTCTCACCGTGACTGTCACTCGCTGGGGAGCCCCAGAGTGGTGATTTGGCGTTTATATCTCCTAATACTATCACTCTGTGTTTTTCCTGTGAAATTTGAGCCATTATATTGTCCACTGCCTCTATATACCTGAGAGTGCTGAGATTCGGTGATATGTAGCAAGGGATTATCACTAGGCTTTCGAACTTCATGACTGAGAATCATTTTCCTCTCCTTCATTTTTTGACCCCGACCCCTGCTGTTTCTTATGTACACCGCTACATCTGAGTTTTCATCAAATTACTATCTTTATGTTAGGTTCACACACCACTAGTATATCTGCGCTTACCTCGATGGCCAGGGCAAACAGTAGGTCGTGCGCAACACGAGCCCTTCCAATGTTAACTTGTAGCACTTTGAATTCGCCGGATGGGGCTATGGGGATCTGGATTTATCTCCATTGAACTATCCGCGCCTATGTTTCCTCTTCCGCCTTCACCGCTGATTTCCTCCTATTTTCCTATATTTACATCTGGCGTCTTTTGATTAATCAGATCGCTTGCTCTGCCTCTGCTTCTCACTTGTTTCAGTGCTTTTCTAAATTCTCCACACTTATAAGTTCCATTCTTATGTCCTGCTTCCGAACAAACTGGACAGAACTCTTGTGCGATGCAGTCCGTCGATTTATGACCATTTTTTCCGCATTTAAAGCAGCTTCCTCTCCTTTCTGTTCCTTTGCACTCTCTGGCTGAATGTTCAAAGGACCAGCATCGTCCGCACCTGGGTACCTTGACTCTTCTTTCCACGGCACATCTCACTATGCCAATTCTTATTTTCTTGTGCTGCGTGAGCTTTTCCGCATGCTGCTCCCTTATTGTAACTGTTGCTGCCAGTGTACCTCCGAAAATAGGTCTGAATAGTCTGTTGACTGGATCATACTCATCACATTAGATAAAAATATTTATTCATCAGAATTATTGAATAAAATCGAAAAACATACTGACTGAGACTACAAAAATATAAAGTATATACACTGGTATATGTTGTCAAATGGATAAAATTAAATCACAAAAACAAACACTTGAAATATTATCTGCACAACATATAAGTAATAAATAACATCATGGACGAAAATGGATTAATTCACTTTAAAAAGAATGTATTTAGCTGTTAACTGTAAGATTTTATAAGTATTTATGTAGGTTTTGTGGTTGCCAGATTTTTTTTATTTTGATAATAGATGATAATAGATCTTTTACCTCTGTGAATGTCACCCCAAAATACATACATTTCTTGTTATAGACAATGGTAGGAGTAATAGTTGCTAATGACTCACTATGTAAATAAATTTTCCCGGTGGTGTAATTCGATTAGTAGTGGGACTTTTAATGGACAACACTAATAATAAATAAATTCCAAATAGTGAATTAATCCATTCAAAAACACAAAATGTCTCAATAAAAAAGCAAGCAGTAGTAATGAAGAGATGAATATGGAGGCTGTAAAAATATAAATATTAATCAGGTATAAGTAGAAATTATGTTTCTTATAGATCAATATTATTTCATATTAAAAAAAAAGGGTTGCGTAGAAATCTGGAACTGTAAAAAATTCAGAAGTATGGGAATATCGACAAATTTTAAACTGTATTTCATATTGGTTTTGGTCCCGTTATCCTGTTCGCGTTCAACTATGTTTACAGTTCCAAAATCAGATATGATCGAAAATAATAATTTTATTTGAAAATCTGCAATCTATTTCTAATTAATGTTAGTTTTTATGGGACATTTTACAGAGTTTTCTCACAAAATACCCCACTCACACAAAAGCGAAACTTTTTGCATTTCCATAAGAAATACAGTGTTGCTATATAACTTACACTGCTAAAAATAATTTTATCACAAATGAACAGCAAAATTATACAAATCAAAAGAAACAGTAAAGTGAAAACCACGTGAGAAGACTATAGATTAATTATCAGCAAAATAACAAATTCAATTCATATTCACCTATGCAAAATTTACACCCACGGCAAGTGGTGTGGGTGGTCTACTTTTCACATAGCAACTATATACAATGGAACGATTGTACCGGCAACTAATAAGAGGGACTTATTTGTAAGTGGAGTATTCTATGGTTTTAGATGAATATTTAAACAGACATTATACAGATATCAGTTAGCATCTCCCTGTCTCTCAGATATTCTTTGATAATGTTAAATAGGTATCCAGATACCCCTATCTTTTGTAATGCGTCTACTATATAGCCCCATGACGCTGTGTTGAAGGCATTTTTTATATCCAAGCATGACTACCCACCTCTTTTTGCTATTCCTTGCTGCATTTCTCACCCATTCCGCTGCCTGTACCGTCGATCTCCTAAAGCCGTACTGCCTGTCCGATATTCCATCCTTCTCGTCCAGCTCTGCCTCCAGTCTGTCCTTGACCATGTTCTCATAAAGTTTCCCTAGCCTATCTAGTAAGCATATTGGCCTAAATGCCGTGTTGTCTTCCATTGGCTTTCCTTTTTTCCATATTAGGACCAACCGCGCCCTTTTCAGTTCACTAGGAAACTCTTGTCTTGCTAGCATGCCATTTATTATTTCCAGTATTGTCTCGGGGATTTCTTCCAGCACCACTTTAAGCTCTTCCGGAGTAATTCCGTCCGGTCCAGGCGCCTTTCCTATCTTCATTTTGCCTTTGGCCTTTACCATTTCTTCCATTCGAAAGGACTGTATTCACTCGTTATTACCCTTGGATATTCGAGAATTGGCCTCCGTGGAAATAAAACTTCCGTAATCTGCACCTTCCTATCCTCCGTCAAGTTTTATGGTGCTTCCAGATTCATGCTCTTCGCCGCTATTCTATATCCATCTCCCCATACATCCTGGTCAATATCCCTACATATCTCTTTCCAAGCCCCCCTCTCTGATGCATTTATTGCCCTTTTAAGAGCTTTCTTCGCGGCTTTCGGGTCTTCTTCTAACTTATGAGTGTCTTGACTTTTCCTGTGGGCTCTTGTTAATTTTCGCCTAGACGATATGGCTTTCGCTCTCAGCTCCAGGATTTCCGCGTTCAACCAGTATGGTGTGATTTTTTTCCTCCCACTTGTTTTTACCGTGGCTTTATTCCTTTGAATCCTTATCTCCTTGACCAGGCTTTGCGTGTCCGTAATTTTAGATATTTCGCCTACTAGTTGCCGAAATTTTGTTTTGTCCACTGCACCCCCGTGCTTTGGAATCACTTTTTTTGCAGTCTGTTCCCTTTATGTGGAAAGTGATCATTTTGTGAAATGTGAACAGGGCCTCATCAAGCGTCTTCCAGTCTTTCACCTCCACACCCAATCCACTGCAAGTAATATCTATGTGACTAATACTTTTTCCCCTAATGAAGGTTCCCGCGCCATCATTATGGCAGATCATTTCCAGCTCGATATGATCTACCCAGTATTCGCCTCTCTCGTCCGTGTGGGGGGATCCCCACATTATGGATTTTGCATTGAAATCCCCACATATTATTGTGTTTTTTACATTAGAGGCTTTTGCTGTGTCCATTATGTTATCTACGTTCGTCTTATATTCATCTAAGTGTATATTCGGGGAGATGTATCCTACGATTATTGTTATTTTCCTGAAGTTGGCCACAACAAAGCCGTCACACGATCTGGTGCTCGTCAATCCGCATTCTTTGTTAGCTATATAAATTGCTGAATCCTTTCTAATGTCAGCGATCCAGCCCTTTTTATCGACCATTTTCTTGTTTGGTTCCGCTACCACTATCAAGTCGGCTCTAATCTCCTGTGCCTTGGCGAGCACCAAATCGTTTGCCACTCTCGCTCTTCCAATATTCACCTGCAGCACCTCATATTTTTGGTCTTATTTCCCCCTCCTACCACCCCTCTGCCCCTCTTTAACTAGATTTCTGAAGATCGGACATCTGGTTGAGTCTGACCTATGGTTCTCGTTGCACCTCCTACAGTGTGCGTCATTTTGGCAGTCCTGGGCTTGGTGTCCGTCCTCCCAGCACCTATGGCACTTTTTCTCCGCGCTAACTCCCCTACACTCTCTCCGTGAGTGACCGAACTCCTTACATTTGTAACACCTGGTTGGTTGCACCCTCCGTTTTATGTTACAGTTAATTAAACCTATCGGGACCCTGCCCACGTCGCATAGTCTGTCCGCTGCTCTTGTATTCGCTTTTAGCGTCAGAGTTTGTCTCCCATATCCCAAATTCCTTCTACCCCTTATCTCCACCGATCCCCTATCCCTAGGATGCACCAGGTCCCTCTTCTGCTCCAAAACCTCCTCATCCTCCACTGTTTTATCCACGTCATAAACATACATAAGGGATTCCGGTTCCCTTGCGGTAGCCGTCATCTCCGTACTATTTATTTGTTGGGTCAGCAGCCCAATTTTTTCCTTACCCCCTTCGATGTCCAGCATCAGGTCCCCCCGATTTGTCTTCCTTGTCCTCTTGACTTCGACACCCGTTCCTTTTATTTGTACCCTTTCTTTGATCTCTCTCAAGAGCTCTGCATATGTCCTATCCCCTTTCCTGATCATAATACTTCCCCTCTGCTTCACCTTCTTCTCCGTCACTGGCAATATAATTTTAATTCTAATATCCCCCTTCCCACCTATTGCACACTCGAGTGCTTTCCTCACCATGTCCCCGTTTATCCCTTCCTCCAATACGCATGCTAGCTCTCCCTCCTTCGCGTGTAGTTCGACTCTTGCCTCCCTAATCGCGTCCCCTAAGTCCCTAGCCTTTCTATACATGTCTTTCGCATCTACCCCCGCTCTAAGCACATATGCTATTCTCGCCTCCCTCAAGTTCCTCCCTCTCCTTGTCTCTGTTTGGATATTGCTTGCCACATAGTCCACCTCATCCTCACATTCATCTACCATGCGGTTCGACCCAGGGTGATTCTTAATCCACCTTTCGACATATTTGTCTGTGTCCCTACCTTGGTTTTTCCCCCTACTATCAGAATCACATCCCGATTGTCTGGGCATTCCTCTACTCTCTCAGCCGTGCATGTTTTTGAAAACGACTCTTCTGGCCATTCTTCGTCCACTAATTCTGAGAATTCATCTTCCTCAACTCCTCTCGCTATAGCCATCTTTATTTGTTCCAGTCTTTGCTTCTTTATAACTTCAGTCTCCCTTTCTATATCTTCTCAGTCCACCTGCACACCCATTTCGCACATCACCACCCCCGTTTTCTCCTGTCTGGTTTTTCCGTTTCCTTTGCAATTTTTGTTTCCTCGTATTCTTGTATCTTTTTGTGCGTTTTCGTGATTGTTCTGTACAAGTTTCTTGTACCCTCCTTTATCTCCACTTTCGTGTTGACAATTTTCTTTGTAAGAGCAAAGAGTTTTTTGCCCTCCTCGAACACCCTGTTTATAAGTTCTCGGATTTCCGCCAACTCCTCGCTGTCCTCCCTTTCTTCTTCTTCCCTCTTCCTTTTGCCTTCATCCTTGTTCCTCTTGGTTTCTGTTTCTTTCAGATATTTTCCTCTCCTATCGTCCTCCCTTTTTTTTACTTGGTCTGCCCTCATCGTCACTTGAAATTTCCACAATCTCTTCAATACCAGTGATCTCATAAGCCCCCAGTTGTGCCATCGATGATTCCTTATCATCCCTTTCCCAACTAATCATCCTCTCGAATTCCGATTGTGTAACCTCTCCGCTTGGAGTATGAAAAGCATCATCATGTCCTCCAATCCTTCCGGCTTTCATTGGGGGAGTTCTCGGAAGAGAGTCCCTTCTTCTGAATACCTCTTGCCCTTCTATGTCCCCCTCTTGGTCTCCTATATCTCCTCTCCTTATTCGTAGCCTTTACCATATCCAGTCCGTCATCTTCAATTTCCATTGTGTTTTTTGTCTTTTTCCTGTCCATCTTAATCCCACGAGTTGGGTCGAAAGTAAGTCCAGCGGGGCAGTGCGCCCTTATCTCGCTAAGGCTGAATGCAATGTTTTCGCCAGGTACTCCAAGGTTTCGCCAGGTACTCCAAGGGGATCGTTTGCGGTGCTCTAACCCTCGCACCTTCCATACCCTCGGCACGATGCCTCGCACATTAGTAATGGGGATTTATTATCGAGGTTTACTCCTCTAGGTTTTATCACGGTTGCCTCCGGACGCAGTAGATACCGTTGCTTAGATCACACAACATGGCTGCCCTCCCCCATGTTGCAGGTTTTTCATCGAGGTTTACTCCTTTATTCCATTTGGTCCGCGGGTGATTATTGGGGTTCCCATGCTGGATCCTTATTCATCACCTATCCCTGGAGGTTGGTCGGTCACGAGCCCCTTACAGCGCCTATAGGCGCTGAGCAGCCCTTACAACGCTTGAAAACGCTTGGACCCTCTGGCGCTGAAAAGCACGAGTCCCCCATTATTTCTCTCCCTTTCCTGTGATGCCCTTTCATCAATTTCCTTTTGCCCCATAACCGCTTTGAAGAATCCTCTCAATATTTCCCACTTTTCCTTAGAATCCAGCAACCTACCTTATTCCTCACCCCCAGTACCACTCCCAGTCTCCCCTCTACCTCCAACCTCTCCTTATGCCATCTCGTGCATGAAAACATTGTATGCTGCACGTCGTCCCTATCCCCACAGTACAAGCACCTTTCGTCCCTCGCTTTCCCAATCTTATGCGTAAACACCCTAAACGAACCATGTCCTGACAATACCTGTGTTGTGAAGTAGTCTACCTTGCGGTGGTTGCATCCCAGCCAGCCCTCCATGTCATTAACTATTATTCGCGTTCATGCCCCCTTTGCGTTCCCTTCCCTCAACCTTCTCATCCATTTGTCCTGTATTTCTTCCTCTATCAATCCTTTATTTTCCCTTCCCCTCTTCCACGTTTGCACCCTCTCTTCGACTAACAAGTCAATTGGAGGTATACCTGTGATTATCTGGATTGCGTCATTTGATATTGTTCTATATCCCGACGCAATCCTTAGTAGCATCACCCTCTGCACTTTTATCATGTCATCCCGGCATTTTTTTATTTCCATAGCTCCTCCCCATATGAGTGCACCGTATAAAAGAATAGATTTGACCACCCCAAATAGCATTCTTCTTTTTGCGTCTCCAGGTCCCCCTATATTCGGAAGCACTCTGCTTAGTGTTGCCACCCTATCACCAGCCTTTTTCACTACCTGTCTAACATGTGGACCAAAATACATCCCTCTGTCCAGCCATAATCCCAGATATTTACATTCCCTACCAGCCTCTATCCTATACCCCCCCCTCTAGGCCCGTAGAGCACCAACGCCGCTGTTTTCTCTTCTTTTTTCTCTTCCCTAATCCAATTCCCGACTTCCCACAGCGCTTCATCAACTGCTATCTCCAGCTGGGTTTTGTTATTAGCCGACGCCACTATAGCAAGATCGTCAGCGAATCCGACTATCTCTACCCCTTCTGGAAGTTCCAACCTCATGAGCGGATCGTACAAGATATTCCATATGGTCGGTCCCAGTACCGATCCCTGTGGAATCCCCGCTGTTACTTCATAGTGTTTCCCCCTACCCATCATTATTCGCCTGCCCTGGAAATACCTTGTGAGCACCCGTATCAGGTACTTCGGCATATTTCTCCCCCGCAATTCGCATAGAATGTGCTTTATAGGGACGGTGTTGAACGCATTTTTCACATCTACCATTACCATCACACACCATCTCTCTTTTCCACTCCCCATCCTTGTGCTATTTGCCCTCCGGATAATTTGCTCTACCGCCATTACCGTGGACTTTCCCTCCCTGAATCCATATTGGTTACCAGCCAAATCACCACTTTCCCTCAAAGCTACCTCGAACCTCCCCCTAATCAGATGTTCATATAGCTTTGACCCACTGTTTGTTAAGCATAGTGGTCTGTATGAAGAGGTCTCCCCCTCTGGCCTTCCTGTCTTTGGTATTAATACCAGTTTGGCCAACTTCCAACCCAGTGGAAATTCCCTCCTTTTCAATAGATCATTCATCCATACCGTTACTATAGCAATATGGTCCTCGACTAAGTCCTTCCAGCATTCAGGGGGTATGCCATCCGGCCCCGGCGCTTTGCCCGTCTCCAGCCTTTGACACGCATCCTTTATTTCCGTCCATGTGAAGCTAGGAACTTCCTCCCAATCTTCTTCTCCCATGTCAACATTTCCTCTTCTCTTTTTTCATTTCCTTCCTAAGCAATCTCCTCTTCTCCTTGTATACCTCCCATACCCTCTCCCTCTCGATTCCCTTACTCGTCTTCATCACCTCCCTCCTCGCTCTAACACACCCCTCCCTCAATTCTCCCATCTTGTCACTCCACCAGTACTGTGTATATTTTACCCTTCCCTTCTGGAATTTTGCTTTTTTTCTCGCTTTTAGTTATATATCTTCCATCTGTTCATAACTTCCTCTCACACCTTCCATATTTTCTATCAGTCTGTTAATCTCTCTCCTAAAAAACCTTAACCTAACTTTACCTAACCTAACCTAACCTACCTTACCTTACCTAACCTAACCTAACCTAACCTAACCTACCTTACCTTACCTAACCTAACCTAACCTAACCTAACCTTTTTTTTTATAGGTGGAAACGCTTTATGCGCACCGGGTACAGGTTCTTCCCTTCTCCGATAGTGTGAGACTCCTAATACTCACTAAAACCACCCCCTACGAGAATACCCCAGGGCCTGAGGATTTTGTGTCAATACTCCCTATCTCTCACTTTGCCGTTCGTCTTCCGCCCTTTTTTCCATTATCTCGGTGATAAACCATTCGCCAACTTCCCAGTTCTCTTTGCTTAATAACATCCATTCTAACAGACCTTTTGTGGATATCGGTACCGCCCTTCTCATTTGCATCTCCTGTCTTTGGGTCTGCCATCTGTAACACGCTGATATTGTATGCTCGGGATCATCCCTTTCAGCACAGTACACACAGTTATCTGTGTCCGCTTTATGGATTTTGCACAGGAACGTCCTAAAACTACCGTGTCCGGTCAGCACCTGTGACACATAGTAGCTGATTCTGGAATGATTGCAGCTCAGCCACTCATTCAAATTCGGGATCAATGCTTTCGTCCACTGTGCAACCGACGTTACATCATCCCATCTTCGTTGCCATTTAGCAATGGTCTCCATTCGCAGTTCCTTTCTTATCTCGGTGGTAACTGTTTTCCTGAGGGCTAACCTGCCCCTCTCCTCTATCAATAGATCTATCGGTGGGATTCCTGCCACCACCGCTACTGCTTCCGCCGACACCGTTCTGTAGGCACTCACCACTCTAATCAGCATTCTCCTCTGAGTAGATATCAACATATTTCTATATTTTTTCAGGTGTATGACCTTTTCCCACACCGGGGCTGCATATAGGGCTGGATAGAGGCAACAACGCCGTACAACACCCTTCTTTTGTGATACCAGGACCTCTTATGTTGGGCAGAATTCTAGTCAATGCCGCCACCTGCCTACAAGTCTTCTCACATATTCTCCTAACATAATCACTGAAAATTAGTTTGTCGTCTAGATGAACCCCCAAATACTTCACCGCTCTTTTTGGTACAATTTTCAGTTTGCCTAAGGAGAAACGGACTCCTTCCCTGTTCCTTGGGCCCTTTATTATGAGAAATTCCGTCTTTTCTGGAGCAAGTTCAAGGCCTTTACTTTCAATCCATCTCTCAATTTTTTGCAACGCCATATCTGCCTCGAATATGAGTTCCTCCTTGTCATCCCTATTCACAACCAAAGCTAAATCGTCTGCATATGCAACCTTGTTGCAGTTTTCCGAGAGATTCAACTCCAGAATTCCATTATAGAGAACATTCCATAAAACCGGTCCAAGGACAGAGCCTTGTGGGACTCCCTGCGAAACAGACATCTCTTTCTTCCCCACCAAAATACACCTATCGCGGAAGTAATTCTTTACAATGTTCACCAGGTACTGACTGATGTTCATATATTCCCAGGTCTGTATGATATGTCCCCACTTGGCTGTGTTAAACGCATTTTTAACATCAATGAAAATGACCGCCCCCCATTTCCATTTTCCTCTATTTGCCAGCTCAATCACCTTTTGAACCGCATTTACGGTTGACTTTCCCTCCCTTGCAGAAACCAAATTGATTTTCTGATATTAAATCACTCTCCTCTAATTCCTTATCGAGTCTCAACTTTACGATGTACTCAAACAGCTTGGCTCCTCTGTCTTTCAAACATATGGGCCTAAATTTTGATGCCGCAGGATCCCCCTTAGGTATCAGGCAAACCTTAGCTCGTTTCCACGCCTTTGGAATCTCCATGGTCCTTAGGATTTGGTTGACCATAGAAAGCATCTCATACGGGATTTCTTCAACCGCCAGTTTGATACTTTCAGCCAGTACACCGTCTGGTCCTGGCGCTTTCCCCACCTTCAACTTCCCCGCAGCTTCTCGCAGTTCCTCCTTTGTGGCCAATACTGGAGTGGCATTCAGCGCTCTCCCTGTTCGATCCCCATCACTCGTCGGTGGAAAGAGCTCTCTGACAGTCTGGGTCTCCTCTCCTCAGGAATTTCATACGGTGTTAACATGTTACCAAGCCTGTTAACTACTATTTTATATCCTTGCCCAAAAGGGTCATCTTCCAGCTCGTTACACAATTTTTTCCAGCATTCCTTTTTGAATTCCAGTATTAGGCTCCTGAGTTCCTTTCTTAGGCTCTTGTATTCACACTCGGCCTGTTGAATTATCTCTGGTAACCCATTATTTCCCCTCAATCTGGTTGTTCTTCTCCTGCTCTTCACACACGCTTTCCTAGTATTCTCAATCACTTCGTTCCACCACACCGGCATTCGTTTTTTGGGTATGCAGGTCCTCATCATACTAGCTTTTTGAGTTTCTTTGATAGCCTTCAGAGTATCCTGGGTAGTTTCCCTAGTATTGGAAGTCAGGCTAATCACGGCCCTGAACGTTCCCTTGTCCATAAGGCACTTTCCACCGCCGTAGCTCTTCTTGTCGTTAGTAAGGTCAATTTCTACATGGATATACCTATGTAGGCTCAGGGATTCCAATTCACTAAGAACCGACCATTTAGCTATCCTCCGGGCTAAACCATAAGAACACATGGAGATGTCAATAATAGATTTTTGTTCCTTTCTGACGAAGGTCGGGGTGGTTCCTGTGTTCAGAACTACAAGATTGAGTGCCATGAGGCAATCGCCCAGAAATTCTCCGCGCTTATCTTCTTGGGCAGCTCCCCACAGAGCTGACTTAGAGTTAAAATCACCCAACACCATCACCTCTCCGCTCTCCTGTTGGATTGCATCCATCAGACAACCCACTGATGTTTTGTAGGACTCAAAGTTGATATTCGGCGATACGTACAAATTATACAACGTCCACTCTTTCATGCGCAACTTAGTGTAGCCATTGCTTGCACTGTGTTCCGTTGCGTCACACCTCCTATTCCTGCAGAAAATAGCAGAGTTGTCGTCCGCAATCCAACTGTGGTCTTTTTGGGTCCTTGCTTTGTTTGGTTCTTGTATGGCAATAATGTCTATGTCAAGGGCATCCGCCGTGGCCATTGCCAAGTCTTGTGCCCTTGCTATCCTGTCTACATTTATCTGTAAGACTTTTATAGTCATAATAAGAAGATAATGTAACTTGCTTATATCTAATCCTACTCTATGTACACTATCATACATCAATTACAGTATTACGGGTTCCTTATCGGGCCACCCGGATTCCCTATGCTGCTGCCAGAGCTAAATTTTCTGGTCCTATATCTGCCCTTATCCTTCTCAGCAACTAGTGCCCTAAAGTATGGACACCTCATGCTATCCGTTCTGTGTCCAACCACGTTGCAATGCAGGCAAAAAGGATTATCCTTGCAGTCTTTAGCTTTATGCCCGTCTCTGCCACACTTAAGGCATGCCATGGCGCGATCTACTCCAGTGCACGCATCTCTTCTATGCCCGACCTGGAGACACTGGAAACAGCGTACTATTCCCTCCCTTGGTCTTACACGGCATGTCCACCACCCAATTTTAACTCCCCCAAGCTTCGTAATATCCTGGGCGTTTCTCTTGCCTAGTTCAATCATTGCGGAGCAGTTTCCACTGAAACCCTGTTTCAGAGATATCATCTTCGGGTTACTTCCGGGAGAGGTTTCCTCGATCCTATCCAGAATTGTTTGTTGCTTAATAGTTGGGTCCATGTTTGTTAGGACTATTGTAGTCGTGTCCCTTCTAATATAGGCTCTGCCCACCTTACTACCTTGAATCTGGTCCCTTAATATTGCTGCCTTCTCGTCCCCACCGTGCACCTCTAGGCAAATTTCTCCGTTACTCATTTTTCTCACAGACTTTATTTCGACAGAGGAATCTTCAGGATTAACCTTCTCCTTCACATCTTAAAGATATCGGCATATGACCTTCCCGTTGTTGCTTTGAGTATCACTTGTTCTGTCATTTTCTTAGTGACTGGTAGAGCTGTCTTTGTATGCCGGCCCCTCAGGATAATCTTAGTGTTGGCATTTCGAAAGATGAATTCCACAATTTTTCGTAGATAGGCCACTTTTCGTGATCGACGAGCACCTTGCATTTCTTGATTTCCAACTCACCGCATTTCTGCCTCAATTGGTGCATTATCTCATAAATGATCTTTGTATCCGTTATACCGCTGTTGTCCATTTCCACAGGTAACGCAAAATGCGTGCAGACTCTGGTGTTATGTACCCCCTCACTGTCTGTAAAGGAGGTGTTGTACTTAACGTACTCCAACATCCCTTCCATTGTTCCCTCTTTCAAGATTTTTGCTAGCTCCGGCATTTTTTGCTCAAGCTCCACAAAGTTTCCCTTATCTTTACATCCACCGGGATCTGTAATAATGGCTAAATTGTCGTTTGAACACATTCCTTTCAAACCTCCCGCTTCCACTGCTGTTGATCTGAAGGATTCCGGAGCCCATTCATGGTCCAGGATGCCGGTCAAAACCTCATAGTCCCCTCCTTTGGTTAAGATGTTTTCCACCCTATTAAGACACTTAGTCCTTTCCTTTGCTCTTTCCTCCAAGGTTACCTGCATGTTTGCCTGCGTCTCAGCGTCACAGGTAATCTTTTTCGGGGATGACGGGGTGTTCTTAATCTCTTCCGCTGCGTAAATAAAGTCTTCAATGCGCATGTCCATCAAATCCACCATCCTCTTAGCCTCAGTAACGCAGCTCTTAATCTCCATCTTTGTGTTGGGTACATTCTTGACGGTTTTCACAAGTCTCTGCATGCATTCCGCCATTCTCCTCATTACTTTACGAGTCTCCTCTACCTCCTTTTCAAAAGTGAATCTTACTTTTGTTTTTGACGTCCTTTGTAGAAAAACATGATCCGGGACGGAATTTGCACGCTTCCTAACTTGCGCAATTACTGGGACCTCATCCACCACATCAGCAATTTGTCCCTCATCCCCACTTCTTTGTCTCTTGCTGGTACCTGCAGCTCTCCTGCCGTCGCCCTCCTCTTTACTCATTTCATCTTGTATTTCGGTGATCTGTGCTTCTCTTATTTTGTCGTTACTATTGCTAGCCCCGCTTCCCTTATTTTCCATTGGGTGTTTTGGGGGGGGGTTCTGTTAATCGAATCTCTCCTTCCGAAAATATTCCAGTAGATATAGCTATACGGTTTCTGGGACACTACTTCAAAAATCTCCGCTTGGTGGCGCTGAGAGTGGCGGCGCGCGCGTTGTAATTTTAGGCCGCCATTTTTAGTCCTGTTGTATATTTAAAAATCTGAAAAAAACTTCAGTGAGATTCGATCCCACAACCTTCGCGTCTATAGCGAGGCATTCAACACATGCTGCCATAAGCTCTCATGCATATTATTAGCGAAGAATGGTATGGCTGCTGCAATGTTAATCCGGGGGGTCGGTGTGGAGGTAATCTACGTAATCGAGAGTATAGATATACCGGGGATGGTTGAAAGTAGCGCAATAATGCTGTCAAAAAGGCACTAACACCTAACTTCGTTACTA
>CAJUYI010000580.1:83576-113000 GCA_910591695.1 Galerucella pusilla | reverse complement strand
GAGTACCGCCACCTAGGGGGTCGGAAAATATACTAAAATTGCGGATTTAATGAGAACATGAAGAGAACTGTAACGCCGTTGAAAGATACTTCCACCTGCTTCCACCCACTTCGACTGTTTAACTTAACCTAATCACCACTTGTTTGTAGACGTGTCTAAATTATCTACGTTGTAGGAGATTTTGTCAATTTTGTATATGTTATTGTATATATATAATATTTTGTTAAGGTCGGCGTGTTAGTTTAGTTTAGTGTGGACTTCTTTATATATAGACAATGGCAACAAAATGTATAGTTAAGGACTGTACTGTGAGGTGCACCCGGTAAGTTTTTTTTTATAATATAAAACATGTTTAATTAACTGAAAAGTGACAAAATATTGAAGTAGTTACTCTTTTATACAGCTTTAAACTTCCGAGCCATGAAGAACAACGTTCGGTTTGGCTGGAGAGAAGTGGAAACCTCTTTTTGGATTTAACAGGGCACAAAAATTGGACAATATGCCCTCGTCACTTTGGCCAGGACTGCTTTGTTAGAGTAGAAAAAGGCAAGGGCATAGTATTGAAAAGGTTTTCTTTGCCATCCCTGTTTTTGCCTGGTAAGTAAATTTTTTGGTACATATATTCATTGAATGTTATTATATTAGAGTGTTTTTTTAGATTACAATCCAAAGGAGGGATCTGATTTTTTGTTTCCCACTATGGTACCCTCACAGGTAACAGCTCTTCAGCAAAATAAAGGTATTTATTGTTGTAAGTTTGATATAATTTAACTGATACAAAGTTTCTGTAGATGCGATGAAAGAATCTGTTTTTCATTCCCCAGTTGGGAAGGTGACAACACCAACCAAAACCTATTCAAGGGAATTTATTATTGGTGAGTTTTTTGCAACTCGTTATGATATAATTTTGGCAGTCATACAATGTACCTAAGAAATATTAACATACTTTTTATGTTACAGCTATTCCATCCACGAGCCGGGTGTGTGAGGAGGACATTTTGCAGAGCATCAAGCCATTATCAAATAATGGTATGTATCGAGTAAAATATCTTCTATATGTGTCTTTTGTTATATTATTTGATTTGTTTAATTTCCATAAAAATCAAACTGAATAACATGTTTTATAGTACTATATTAGTAAATGATTAAATTGTCTACAGATACTGCAAATATGTATGCTCCATCGCCCAGAAGTAAAAAAAAATTTCTCGAAGAAAGGTACAAGCGTTTTTCAAACGTGTGTAGTTTCAAGAAATAAATATGTACCTAAATGTTTACAATCATATATGTGTGAGCTATATGAATAAAAATATCCAAATTTAATTAGATAATATAATATATTGGTCATGATAGTCATAACGAAGTCATAATCATAAGCAAACTAGAAATGGATGTGTTTCATGTTTTCTTCAATATACATCTGCCGATCTGCCCACAGAAACAGTTGCTGATAGATAAAACTATTTTTTTATTTGTACGAAACAATGTTATTCTTGAAAAATATCTTTGAAATAAATACATGTAACAGTTAACTCAAATTACTTTCTTTATTTGCAGGAGCCGAGGCATCAACAAAAAAAGATTTTTACAAGACAGTGACCCTCATAAAGCGCCTTAGAGCAAAAAATTTTGACCAAAAAGATATAAAACATTTTGTGAAACTAGTTACTGAAAAGGAAGGGTTGGTGAACATATTGGGTAATTACTCGAAAGTGGCCCTCAATTTTTTTGAATCAAATCTGAAAAATTTGCGTATGAAGCCCAAGGGGCGTAGGTTCTGCCAAGATGACAAATTATTTGCACTGTCATTGTACAAGAAAAGCGCCCGAGCATATCGCTTCCTGTCCAAGTTTTTCAGCTTGGGTACCATCCTGGAAATCTTTAAACAAAATCCTGAATAGTGTATCCTTTTTACCAGGTGTAAATGAACACATTTTCACACATTTAAAGATCCAGGTCAGTAAGCTGGGGGAGGAAGACAGGTATTGTGTTTTAATGTTTGATGAAACTTCGCTCCATCCTCATCTAAAATATAATCTGAAAATTCCATTCTGTAGATGGGTTTGTGAACTTAGGTGTTAGGAAGCGAAGGTTACAGTTTGCTGACCACGCCCTAGTATTCATGGCAAAAGGTATTCGTAAACCTTGGAAGCAACCCATATTTTTTGGTTTTTGTGAAGGTACCACACCAACAGTCGACTTGGTGCATTGCATCAAAACTATTATTGGAGAATTGCAGAAGATCGGTATCACTGTGATCGCTACTGTATGAGACCAAGGTGCCACTAATCAAGCTGCCGTGAATCAATTAGTAGGATCTAGTCGCACTGGGCCCCTAACTTACACAGTTCCCCCAAGGAGCTGTGAGACCTGGTCGTTGGTGGGGGAGCCGAGTAGCTGTTCCTTCTCAGAAGGAATACGTGAAACCAAGGACAGCTCAATGGATTCCTGTGGAATGCAGAAATCCGATATCAGGATCTTCAGCGTGGAGAGTGGACTGTTGTCTCGACGAGTTTGCTGATAGCCGGCCGATGGCCGGAGTCAGCGGGGTCGTCGGAACAATAGACTGCTTGTGGAAACCTGCCTGATATAAACCGTATCTAGTGGAAGGTGGTTGATGAGGTATATTCACCAGATGTGGGGGCTTGCCTTAAACAGCTGGCCAAGTGGAAGGTGACCACAATAAAAACCCTCCAAGTCAAGGTGGAACAGCATATGCCGAGGACTGCGTGGTCAAGGGGAAGCTTGATCGTTAATATGCGGACTCTGGATACCTGGGGACATCCAGTTTAAATACCCTTACTCCTGCATGCGGGGCTCTGCAGAAGTGGACCTTGTGCTTCCCTAGCTACTCGTGGGATCAACCATGGATAAAGAAAAAAAAAAAAAAAAAGAAACCAAGCGGGCATGCGCCGCAACCGGGCACAAGTCGGAGCAATGTATCCACAGTGCCCAAAAATACAGCAGCATCTTCCTCACACGCGAGCAGACCTCGTGTTGAGGAAGTCAGAGAAAAACAAGAGAGGAGAAAGGCAGGGGCACCTACACCCTCAACCTCCTCAACTGGTGGAAGTCTCCGGGAGAAATCCTGGACGAAAAAGAAGACCCCCCCCCTTCTTCCTGAACTGGGTAAACCCGGAGGAAGGGATGATCCACTAAGGCGTGGACTTAGTGGAGCAGGGGTAAGATGGTATCTTCGCTTCCTTAAACAGGGACTTGCACCGGAGGAAGCAAGAAAGAAGGCTACGGAGCGCAGAAAGCAAGGAGAGGAGAGAAACATCCCTCCTAAAGGAGAAAAACGGAAGCGGGAGATGGCGACAGCCCTAACACCGCAAGCACAGGCGAAGAAGAAAAGGGAGGATAGAATAGCCATCCCTTCTTCAACTGGCAGCTATGCAGCTGCAGCAAAATTAATAAGAATGGCAGTTCTCCCCAAGGCGTACCCTGAGACTACCCTCAGTGCGGACGACCAAACCTTGCTGGAGAACGCAATAATAGAAGAAATGTATGCTGGATGGGACCACAAACTCCAGTTTAGTGGCATACATTTCAGACCAGGAGTCGTTCTAATCGACTGTGAAACACCACAGACTGCAGAATGGCTCCGGCTGATAGTACCAAAGCTGGAGAGCTGGAAGGGAGCAGAACTGACGGTGTGCCAGGGAGACGACATCCCAAAAATGCACACCGCCACGATCTTTCTCCCAAGAAGCAAAGGCGTAGAGGAAGGTAAGCTTCTTCGCTTGATTAAAGCGCAGAATGAGGGTTTGGAAACAAACCAGTGGAAGGTCCTTAACCTAAAAGAAGAGGGCAAAGGCCTAGTCTTGAGGGCAGGAATAGATAATCTATCCTGCCAAAAAATCAAGAACAACGGGTTCACCATCCATTACCGGTTCGGGAAAATACCCGTACATGGCCTCAGAAAAGAAGACGGAAGTAACAAGGAAAAGGTTTCCATTTCCTCCGAGGCCAGTGGCGACTCGAGTAGTGTAGAAAGCCTACACATCACCAAACTCCTTGGGGAAGAGTCGCCACTGACCGAGGAGGAAATGGAGATTGCGTCGGAGGAAGGGGACAGTACTCTTTCAGAAGGGGACATCACCCTGACGAAAGAGGGAAACACCCAAGAAGACAACCAACAGGATGGTGGGAATTAACTTAGCTCAAGTTAATGCTCACCATGCCAAAGGAGCATCAGCGGTGATCACAAGATTGTTCACCAAGGACCAATGGGGGTTGTGTTTAATCCAAGAACCTTGGGTTAATAAGAACCAGGTAAGAGGATTAGCATGTAAAGATGCTAAAATAGTATATCACACTGGTAGTGATACACCAAGAACATGTATTATGATAAGAAACAATATTAACTATTTTTGTCTTTCAGAATACATGACTCGAGACCTCGTTCCAGTTCGAGCATACCTCGAACACAAGAAGGAGGGCAAAGAAATAGTGATAGCATCATGCTACTTTGAGGGAGATGGGCCTGCACCACCCCCAGAGGTACAAAAGCTGGTGAAGTACTGTGAAGAGAAGAGACTACCTCTACTTCTAGCATGTGATGCCAATGCACACAATACCGTTTGGGGCAGTAGCAACACCAACAAAAGAGGTGAGCAACTTTTAGAATATATCCTTAATAAAAACCTTAATATCCACAATATAGGGAATACCCCTACATTTGTAACAAGGGTAAGGCAAGAAGTTTTAGATGTCACACTGGCAACACAGGATCTAAAACATATAGTAAAAGATTGGAGAGTATCGGGTGAACCATCACTCTCCGATCATAGTATAATAACATTCAAGTTAGAACTAGGCATACCTGAGATAAGCCTCAGGAGAATACCAAGAAAAACAGACTGGGACAACTATAACACCTGTTTGAAAAGAAATCTAGCACATATCCAGAGAAAAGGAAGGGCTAAGCACCATCTCGACCTGGAAAATGATCTAGAGGATCTGAACAGGGCAATAATCGAGGCGTTTGAATCGAGCTGCCCTCTTCAAAAACAACGAAGCAACAAAGATGCATCCTGGTGGAACAAACATCTGTCAGAACTAAGATCTCAAACCCGGGACCTTTTTAATAAAGCAAAAATCACCGGAGACTGGCAGAGATACACCGAGGTGAGAAACACCTACTACAAGGAAATTGGAGAAGCTAAAAGAAATAGCTTCAGAAAATTCTGTGAAGATATAAACACAACACCTGCTGCGACAAGACTTTTAAAGTTATGGCGAAAAGTAGGGTCAACACAGATATGGCTTTGAGGAAGCCAGATGGTGAATATACCGAAAATGAGGAGGAAAGAGTTCGACTCTTACTAGAAACTCATTTTCCAGGGAGTACCCCAAATAGGGGAGATAATCCTCTCGAAGGTCACAATAGGCCTTCAAGAGAAAGTATTACAATGGCCAAACACATTTGTAGTAACGATAGGTTGAAATGGGCCATGAACACCTTTTCACCTTTCAAGGCACCAGGAGCAGATGGAATTTTCCCAGCATTGCTCCAGAAAGGACAAGACGAAATTCTACCGCATCTGGTTAGAATTAGTCGAAGCAGCTTAGAACTGGGTTATATACCTGAAGCATGGAGAAGGGCAATAGTAACCTTCATTCCAAAAACTGGAAAAAGGGACACAACAAACCCCAAATCCTTTAGACCAATTAGTCTAACATCGTTTGTACTCAAAACGATGGAAAAGGCTATTGATAACCATATTAGAACGGAAATCCTAGAGAGACTACCTCTCCACCCATGTCAGCATGCCTACCGGGCAGGCAGATCTACGGAGACTGCACTGGTACAACTGACGGAGGATATCCGAGGTGCTCTAGACAACCAAGAAACTGTAGTATGTGCATTTTTGGACATAGAAGGAGCTTTTGACAATACTCCACATGAGGCAGTCAGAAGAGCATTGAACAGAAGAGGTGTAGACAGCACAACATCCAAATGGATGTCGGAACTGCTCACCACAAGAATAGCAGAGACGAGGACGAGCAAAGACATTGTCTCCATCTGCACTACCAGAGGATGCCCACAGGGAGGAGTAGCATCCCCATTAATGTGGAGTCTGACGGTTGACGAACTCCTGTGTGGTTTGACGGATCTCGGTATATCCTGCCAAGGATATGCCGACGATATTGTCATAACAGCCAGGGGAAAATTCGAAAACACCCTTTGCGATATTGTACAAAAGGGTCTGAACTATACAAATAGCTGGTGTAGGCAAGTGGGACTTAGCATAAACCCCACTAAAACCATCCTAATAGCCTTCACTAAGAAAAGAAAACTCAACCTCAAAACCATAAAACTTGATGGGAACGAGATTGAATGGAGACAAGAAGTCAAGTATCTAGGTTTAACTTTAGACAGTAAACTCCTGTGGAACAAACACGAAAAGGAGATTACATACAAGGCAAAAATGGCTATAATGGTGTGCAGAAATCTGGCAGGAGCAAACTGGGGCTGTAACCCAAAAATCCTAAGCTGGATGTACACTGCCATAGTGAGACCAATCATCACTTATGGAGCCATTGCCTGGTGTAGTAGAACTAGCCTATTGACGACGAGAGAAAACCTCTCCAAAATTCAAAGACTAGCCTGTATATGCATTACAGGAGCAATGAGAACATGCCCAACGGCAGCCATGGAAGTGATTCTCAACCTCACCCCTTTACATATGGTGGTGGAAAGTGTTGCAGAAAGAACAAGATACAGACTAAGTAGAGAGGGAATCATTAAAAAAAACACCTCCTCACTTCTTAGAAATCAGACAACCTGGGACATGCCACAAGACGGTATGATGAAAAAATATAACTTTTCAAAGAAATTCGTTACGGAAATGAGCAACAAGAAGGAATGGGATCCAAATACCATTACCAGACTTGGAAAGAATGCCATTCAATGGTACACAGACGGCTCAAAAGCAATAGAAGGAACTGGGATAGGAGTGTTCGGGCCAGGAACCAAACACTCTGAAAGCTTGGGAAAAACCCCAAGTATCTTTCAAGCGGAAATCCACGCCATAAGAAAGTGCGCCCAGTTCAATATTGATAAAGGATACAGAAGACAAAGGATTATCATAATGTCGGATAGTCAAGCAGCCATTAAGGCACTGAGCTCTTGTGTAATCAGTTCCAAAATGGTGTGGGAATGCCTAGACAAACTCAATGAACTAGGCGAGAACAACATAGTCACCTTACCATGGATTCCAGGACACACTGGAATAGAAGGAAATGAAATAGCAGATGAACTAGCAAAGAGAGGGACTGAAATACCTTTCTGGGGGCCCGAACCCTTTTGCGGAATCAGCTCCAATGTAATATTGGAAGAAATAAGTAATGCCGAGAAAAAGAGAAGATCTGACCATTGGAAAGATCTAGTAGGGCTTATACAATCAAAGACTCTTCTGGGTGACTACAACCTGTTGAGATCAAAAGAATGCATAAGTCAAAGTAAAACTGCGCTAAGAGTTTTGACAGGGATCCTAACGGGACATTGTCGCCTGAATGGGCACCTGAAAAAGCTCAAAATAGTGGAGGAAGAAGAATGCAGATTTTGTGGAATGGAAGAAGAAACCTCCATCCACATACTTTCCAACTGCACAGCACTCCAGAATCCTAGAGCACAGCACCTGGGAGATTACTGGATAGAAGAGGAACATTTGCCTAAGTTGAAGCCTGCAGACATCCTAAAATTCCTCCGGGAAATAGGACTAAAGGAACTACTAGTTTCTGAGACTCTCCTCAGAAACTGTAGAAAGCGTAGTGCTTAGTGTGTGACTTATTTTTCTTGTATGGCAATTGACAATTGTTACAGATATCCAATATTTCAACACGGAAAGCTGAAAAAGGACGATAAATCGATGGAAGACAACCACTTTAGAATTTTTACCACAAGCTATTTTCTATTTAACTTTGAATAATCAAAAGTGTTTTTCCACGGTGTCTATGATATCAAAATTAACGGAAGTAGTCGATTATTCCCAGGGGAGTATAATGTCCCAAGGCAGTTTACATTATGGAGAACGTTTTTTATGCAAAAAAAGATAACATTGAAATTATTCATTGACATTTAAATTAAATGATACATTTATACAATTTTTAAATTAATTTTAGGAGGAATATTACTTTCGCTCACATTACAGTTTTTGTGATTGCAATATTTGCAGCCTCCACAATTCCTTCCGACTCACAATTATCAATTGTGCACTAAACAAACTTCAATATTAAACAAACCAGCACCTCAATTTGATAATTCTTTTTGTTTGTTCATTTTGTAGTTATGACAATAACTCAACGAATACTAAATGAATGCTCAAATCTGAATACAATATTTATGATACTACTTACTACCTGATATAAGCCTCATCAAATGCATGTCAAATGACAATAATTATTTTGTTGATATGTATTTAATAGGAAATGTTTTTTAGGTTAATTCTTGGGCTTTTTTGCGCATGCTAGTAGAAAAAATAGTGTACCTAACACGTGCGTGAAGTGACTTTTCTGCACGCGATTGCTGGCCGGACTCGCTGAATCTGCAATAGCGTGCGGAAAAGTATCACTTTCCGCACTAGTTAGGTAAACTACTATTATTTTCCTTGATTGTTATATATATCGAGAAAACAAAATTTCCAGTCAATAATATAGGCAATATGGACGTTGAGAGCTTCAGAAATATCAAAAATACTTTATATAGAAATATGAGAATACATAACATTGACATCCACTTTGTGCGAAAATGTGGAATTGTTAAAAAATATGCTGCGTTACGATCAAGTAATATAAATTACAAGCAGTTGTTCTTTTTCGTATAAAAATAATAAATGTCTGTCTAGAGTGAAGTAGCGTGGAGGCTGGAAAAGTAATCACTTCGCTGAATACTTTTTCTTTAGAAAATATTTCTTAAGTAATTTAAGGAGAGTCTGAAATATCACATGAATTTAAAAACACAAAGTATAACGGTTTTTGTAATTCTTTCTTACAGTTTCTTACAGTGAAAATTGATAACAGGAAATTATTATTGTTTGACTTTAACGTAACCAGTCGCCCTTTTTTTGGGCCGAGATGGGAAACACATGTTCGGCTGGGTCCTTAACCAGTACCCAGAAAGTGTTGGACTCATCCCCACGAAAATGCCTACCAAACCCACCCCAAACTTGCCGTTACTCTTGCCTTGGAATCACTACCCTAGCATACTTCAAGACGGGCGGCTGTCCCTCACACACTCTCCGTCATCTTCTCCCCTCTATCTCCCCTTATCCCCTCTCACGGTCCATAACAAGTCCTTCTCTTTCCCTTATCATGCTCTCTACTACGCCACTTATCCCCATCCATTCCTCCTCGCCCTTCAACATAATCTCCACCATATTTTCCCAATACACCGCCTCCTCTAATTTATTTTCCAACTTCCTCAAAATTTCCTCGTTCTTCCAGCATTTGAACACATGATCCACATCATCCTCCTCTTCACATCTCTCGCACACTTCAGTTTCTCTTTTCCCAATCTTGTGGAGGTAGCCAATCATCCTCCTCTGCCAGTCTCCCGGTCCTTTCACATTACCCATCAATCTTCCCAGCCATGCTGCCCTTACTTTTGCCTTCTGGGCAGCCTTCAGCATATGGGTTTTGAAGGATAATTGGCTATCCAACCACACCCCCAAATATTCCACCGCTTCCTCCACTCGAATTTTCTTTTCCTTTACCATCACCCCCACCTCCCCTGTCTTGCTCCGCCCCTTCACCAGTAGCCCCACCGTCTTATTCTCAGCCACTTCCAGTCCACACCGCTCTATCTTCTCCACAATCTTTCCACACATCCTCTCCACCTTTCTTTCTATCTCCACCTCTCCCTTTGCCGTACATACCAGACAGACATTGTCGGCATACACCGTAATCTCACATCCCTCTTCACATGATATCCCGCAAACTTCAACAAACACACACTTCCAATACGTCGGTCCCAGAACCGAGCCCAGGGGCACTCCAATCTACGTCCCATACCTTCTCCCCCTAGTGTTCACTAGTCAGGTAGACCTCTACTAGATTAACTAGCTCCTCCCCTACTCCAAGCCTTGTCAACGCTCTCAACACCACCCGTTTACTGACACTGTTAAACGCGTTCCCCACGTCGAAGAACACACGAGCAGTCCGTTTTTCTCCCTCCCCAAGCAGTATTCACCATTCTTCACATTAGTGTCCTTTTCCCTTTTGACACCCTAAGATCGTTCTCCAATCCTGTCATACTCCTCTCATATTCTTCTAGGCTGATATTTGGAGTTATATACACACTGTACAACCCCATGTCTCCAATTCGCACTACCACCCATCCTTCCTCACTTCATCCGTCCTCATTCCATCTCCCACCACTCTTATTCAGGCCTCTCCTGTATCATCCATTATCCAACCTTGCCTTCCCACATATCTAGCGTTCACCTCAGATCCACACACCACATCCACTTCCCTCCTACCAATTACCTCATCTAGCACATCATGTGCTACTCTGCATTTCCCCAATCAATTCCTCCATTTTCTCACTCACCACTCCATCTTCCATCCATGGGTCTATTATAACCATCTTAATGGTTTTTGTTTCCCTCCCCAACTCCACTGCCCTAGCTCTTGTCACCTTTTCCACCTCCTTCATAATTCCCCTCACCTCAACCACCTTCTCTGCCTCTATTACCACCTCCCTGTTCTTTGAGACTCTGAGTCTATCCACCCACTTTCCCTCCATCTCCGTCAGACTCTTCTTAATCTTCTTAATGATTGACTCCTTCAAGATCCTTCAGGATTACCGCCTCACTCCTGACCTCCTTTTCCCTATCCATATAAATAGTCACCTCAGTCTCATCAGCTCCAACCCACGCGACCATCTTCTTCAGCACCTCCACCTCCACATATGTACGTGGTAAAGCATGTACCGTGTATTTTTCAGGACCATACAATTCAAGATTACGTGCAATACTCAAGGGACATGATCCAAATGTATCATAAGAAAATTGGCACACTTCCCGACTTCTTCAAGACACAAAGACACCGCAAATTGCTATCACCCTCAAGAATGGATGCCTTATGACCGCTGCGTATGTGAAAAACTTCCGCAAATCATCTGCATCCAGATTTGGAAATGTCTACGTACGATGCGAAGCTAGGAGAATTATTAATAGATTGACCAGTAGGCAAGCACCCATTAGTACACTGCACGATCCTAATTGGCTAATTGGAAAGATTCACGCTGGAGAATGCTATCTAGATTCAGAGGACCCCAATAGATCCGCAAAACTTTGGTTTTCCAAATTCATCAACCTGTATGTTTAGTCATTATTTGAATCTCCTATGACAGAGGAACTTTTGATTGTCTGTCTCTTTCTCTCTCACTGGAGTTCCGACTGACATTCTCACTTACACAGCGCCCAATGGCTTGTTGTCTCTATCTGTAGTATCTCATGTTTCAAGCAGTATGCATGTCCAGAATTGTGCGTTAATCACCTAGGCAAATTATAAATTGTTCGAAGATGTTGGGGATAGGATTATTTTCATATTAAAGAGGTTTCACATAATAGTTCACAGGGCATTCTAAACATTTAGTATATTTTCGGAAGTAGGAACAATAATGGTAATAAATAATTTCAAAAAAAAATGTTCATAAAACAAGCATGTTCAAATTTCCAGGAGATGGGACACATTTTCTATGGGAGGTTTAGCATTTTGTCAAAAATAACATTAGAAGCTGACACAACTTCCAGTTTCACAACGGTTAGATCGTAAATGACGATTGGGACGGAGCCAAAAACATCACGGTTCACTTAAAATTGTGAGTGGAAGAAAAATATACTGATGTCGCTTAATGTTCTTGAAATTGACTGAACATTAGTGGTGAATGGGAGGATTTTCAAATATTAGCTATTACAGAAGTAGGAGACTATTGATCAGTTTCCGAGCAACACATAAATGAGATTACACTACAAATAGAAAATGCAACAACCAAAAATGTTCAATCTTAATACGGAATTCCAATAATTTATCTCCAATACACTTTAAGAAAACTATTTTTAGTTAGTAATATTTCTTTTTACACAGACAATACAATTATACAGGTTGTTACATTAAGGATTAGAAATGAATTAACTGTTGTGTCTTGGGCACCAAATATTAAGACTTATAATCTAAATCACTTGGATAAAACATTACTCCTTGATGAGTCACGAGATGTTTCATTTAAATATTTAAAAATTATTCATTAGAGAAGAATATACTGAAAAGAAACTGTGGACCGCTTACTGCTCGCACACACATATTTTCGCAAAATTGCGAACGGCGGTTATAAACATCTTTATTAAGTTCCTGCACTAAATGTATTTTGTCTTATTCCGTTACTAAAACCGCATCTAAAACACAGGTTTTACATTCGCAAAACATCACTTTAAACAATAGTGTTTAAACTGCGGAAAGTCACATCACGTTCATCTTTTGTTTCTTAAACGCCACGCGCCAGTTAAATTTATATTTCAATATTCCGTGATAATTTTGTAGATCTGTGTCATTGCATTTTTCAATCGTCAGTCATTGACGGTCATTTTGTGAATATAATTAAAATGATACAATATAACTAGCTGATCCGGCTACGCGTTGCTGTGGCTAACATTTTTGTCATATTACATTTGATTGTTGAAGGGGAACTGTAGGAGAACATCAGACATGGGCACCACCATGCTTTTTTACATAGATGACATTTGTAAAAAAACATGGCAACCTTCATGACTCATTTTCTACTACCGTTACACCTTATTACCATGAAATTATTATTTACGAACGAAGACGGAAACGTTGAAGCTGGTATAAAAATTTACTGGTTCGGGATTTGAAAGGGAAGGACTTGAATACAATTGATCAAAATTTCCGTACACTTGATGAAAAGCAAAAATCAATACAAAAGAGTTGAATTCAAAATTAATTATTATTTTGATTCAAATTTGTAACAAATGAGTATATTACAAAGTTTTTAGTAAATAACATGTGACAGTTGAACTTATAAATGAGGTAGGAGGGGCGGATAGTTTAAAATTTTCCAACAATTATATTTATTATTTTGAATTATAAATACTTTTAATTCCAATATAATCTAGCACTCATCGGTGCACAATATTCTTGGTTAATTTGTCTTTCGCTAACACAAATAGGTTCGAGGGTTTTCCTACACGTGAACATGCAGCATTTAGCTGCCATTAAGAAAAACATGGATTTTCCAAATCTAAACCATGGACATTGTTTGGCCTTGAGACTTATTTATAGACATGGCAAAAGCTTAACGAATTGGAAACTGTAACCTTCTGAAGGGTATGGTAGAATCTGACGGTATCATTGGAATACGTGGCAACAGGAATACTCACATGTAATTAGAGTTTTGAACAACGAAGCACTAATAATTGAAATTTATACTTCAGTCTAAGAGTAGCACGTGGGTGGCTATGCTTACATAAAAAATTGAAAAAGTAAAATTCACTGTTTTTCGCTTACTACAAAATAAACTATACTTCAGCCTCAGCAACATGTGATGGTTATGATATTTAATTGTAGCTTATATGAAACGTTTGGAAGTTTGACATAGCGCCATCTATTGAATACTTACTCAATGCATGTCACCATCTGTTATAATCGTTTGGAGCTAACAGATAATTGTGACTGTCACATAATAGACAAATAGTTTGCAATAAAATAATATTGCGATCATATGTTTAGATGTGAGCTATCATTTCTTTCAAGTTGGATCAAACTGCACACGGTGTACAAATTTAATTAAAATCGGTTAGGTAGCTTAGGAGTCCATCGCGGACAAACACGTGACAGGTAATTTATATATATTAAGATGAGATTATGTATTTTTCCCACGAGCGTACAGAAAGTGTAGTGAGCACCTAGTGTCAAAAACATCCTTAGTCACTTGTTAAGATTTGCACCACGCCCCAGAAAACTCGTGACTAAAGAAACATTTTCGACACTTGGAGCTTAATATACTATTATACGGATGAAAATTGTGCGGCATCAAAATGGTTTAAATACTAGTTTTATTGATCCCAGAATCAGAACTTTAATGGACCTTGACAGTAATATCTCACTTTTCTATCTTGGCACCTAACTACTATTTCCTCCCAAGTGAACAAAGTGTGTACTTTTCTCCTGAGAGTGGAAAGTATGAGTTTGCTCTCTGTTACCTACTGTTTACTAAATACAGTGATTTAGTAGGGGTACAACGAGAAATAAAGCAATCAAACACACTTTTATTGAATACAAACAAAGCGGCTCAATCTTAAAAGTGTTGGCTAATAAAAGCTGGGATGCTGATAGAGATGCTCTTTTAACGCTATATCGCACACACGATACATCTTCTGGCAATTTGAAATAATGATTTTCAATTTCATTGCTTGTGGCTAGACAAAGGCAATAAAACTAATTTAAATTTCACAAAAAGGCTAGATCGGCGTGGTTTCTTGGTTGGTGTTATTCTAGACAGAGTCCGATAACTATAAATCCAAATCAAATTCAGACTTCAATGCGTGAACCGTAATTCAATCACGTAGAATCGAAAGTTTGTGTAGCGTGTGTATTTGGCATGTGACGAAGGCAAAACTTCACTTTGAGCACTTTTAATTCGTAGGAAAAGTTGATATAATCGAAGGAATATTATCTATCATTATACAGTGCGTCCAGAAAATAACGTATGAATAAATTCATTGTTAGGGAAATGAACAATGAAATCAGAAATTCCCGGAGCAGGTAGATTTTTGATTCCAATCTACTATTTTTTCGAATTATATTCTGATACACAGGGTGAAACACTTCCGTGTTTTGACGGTATCACCTTTTTTTTAATGGAACGCCCTTTCAATTTCCTGAGCTCCACTGCTGAGATGATTCCAAAAATGTATATTGAATATTCAGAATGAAGATAACGAGACAACTATTTCATAATAATGAGGCCCCACCGACAAAAATTTATAATACTGGTGCTATAGATGGCAAATAATCTCTCATCGATGGAATAGAAATTTCAAATAATAGCAATTGTCAAATCACTCTTCAAGTCGGCCGTCTGTCTCTTACCCAGTTAGCCCGGATTGGACTTCCATATCTATTACATTCAGTTAACTCTCTTCCCTTCTTTTCCATAATATAATTGATACATTGTATTATCCAATATTGTTTTGTAACGCTCTTATGTCAGTTTTAAAAATTATAATTAGCTTTTTATGAAAGCTCATGTAAAATTTTGACATTGGAGACTATTAACATTTCTAAATTAAGCTTTGATCGACCCTTGCCTTGACGAGTTTATTCAAAACTTATTTTATTTTTCAAAATGCTATCTGTGCTTAATGAAAGTTTATATTAGGGCCAGGAGAACAGTCAGTAATTAGAAACTTGAATTTTCATTAAATAATGACAAAAATGTAATAAAGCCATAAAGTTGGTCGGTGTAAAAAATAAAAGTAATTTCTTCTTTCTCCTCAAAGGAAACATTCTACCCCTAAAAAAACTGGGCATACTTCAAAGAAAATGGTTTTGTACAAATTTGTGGAATATTGTAAATTAGCAAAATTTAAAAAAAATTGGTTCGAAGGTACTTTGTAAAAATATATGTTACAGGGTACATCACAAATTTTTTACGAAACAGAAAGTAAATTCAAGAGGCATTGGGGGCATTCAGAATATTTGTTGACAAAAAATACAGGGTGGTCCTTAAGTAATTGTACAGAAGCGTACAGTACAATCTCCATTTCAATCAACTAGCTTTAAAAAAATGTTGACTTACATAGCGCCATATTGCTTGTTGCCTTCATGTGCTGAACATGGAATTTCAATTATCGTTTTTTACAATAACTTCAACGCACAAAAATTTAAGGCTGGGGGTTTTTTGATATGAGAAATCATAATTTTGTATCTATTCCGATGTGCTTTGTAAAGGGCGCCACATAGGCCACGTATGCGGCAGAAATGTACGCAAAACGTTTTTGCCTCTCACATTAGCGCTACTTTTGTGAAAAATAATCAAAGCCACATCAAAATAACAAAAAAAAGGTTAAATCTTAACGGTTTTAGAGATAATCACACTTTAGTGATTAACACTACATGATTATTATTTGATGAAATTACGTTCGAAATATGTAGTTGTGTGTACAATAATTATAATTTGCCAACATCAAATAGTATATTTGACTATAAGTGGATATTAAGGTCTTCAAAACATGCACAATTTTCAGAGCACGACGGCGAAGCCAGAGTTATCCACGAATACTTTACGCAATTTTTTTTTGGTGCACTTTGAAATTATAAATAGGTACTGGTATCTATTACTACTACAACAACAAGAAATGGAAATGAGAACTAATAATCTACAATGGTTTAATTCGTGATGCTACGTATATCGCGTATACCTTGTGTTGTCATGGTAACTTTAAAAAACGGGAGTTTTTGAAAGTTCGATTTAAACACGCTGAGGCGTGCTTTAAATAGGTAAAGTGGTTCACCAATAAAAAAAAGTATAATACATACTTATGTCAACTGCTACTATACCCTAATACTGTTCATCTTAATACTAAAAAAAATAATTATCGTACACTCTACATTTTTCGAACGTAATTTAATTAAATAATATCTAATCATGTAGTTAATAACTAATGTGTGATTATCTCTAAGACCGTTGAAATTTGGGGATACTAACCTTTTTAGTTGTTGTAATACTGTGGCTTCAATTAATTGTCATAGAAGTACTGCTAATGTGAAAGGCAAAAACGTTTTGCGTACATTTATGCCGCATACGTGGCCTATGTGGCGCCCTTTACAAAATACATTGAAATAGGTACAAAATTATGGTTTCTCATATCAAAAAACCCCCAACCTCAAATTTTTGTGCACATACGTCAAAAAGCTTCAAAATTATTGTAAGAAACGAAAATAAAAATTTTATGTTCAACACCCTGTATCTCTGTTAATAGCAACATTCTATCAAGGCTAGTGGGTTCAAATCGCAATATTTTGAAGTGAAGATTGTACTGTACTTCTATGTACAATCACTTGAGGACCACTGTATAAAAATGTTTAAGATTTATTGGTCTGTAGTAGAACACCTACTTAGGTGGCGATAGCCATCACTCTCAGCAGAATATTGTGCTGAAAAAATTGTGCCTGCAACTAATCATGATCATAATAAACATAATTATATCAATATTTATTTATCCATGAAAAATTAGAACCATTTGGAGCCACTTTTGACCTGCTTATATCTCAATAAGTATTCCACAAAACCATGTCAAATTCAGCTCATATATAGGAACTTGCGAGAAAATATGCGCTCCAAATATCATAAACACACCTCCAACAGTTATTTAACCCAGTTCCAAATGTTCTAGAAGGTTCAAATTAGGCATCCAGATAGATTGAGAGAGAGAATTGAGTGGATACACAGAAATAAATCAGAAACTAGTAAGTTTATTAGAAACACATCCTTATAGCGCCTGTAATGTTAGAATCAGCAATCAAAACTTGACAGCCATCTTTATGGGGATCTTAAGGTCTTCACGTGAATATATTTAACGAGTGCAATATCACGCTAAATTCTGTCAAATGAATGTTTATTAAGATTGACCACTGGCAAGCTGTCAAATATATAATTTTTAATTAGATTTACCTATGTAATATCTAAATTTGAAGCGATCTATTTGAAAGGTGAAATTTTTGTCATTTTCTTGATTAAACAAAATTTAGGGCGCGGTCGAGGATCGAACCCGCGTACTCTTCGTCAGAAGTCCGATATTGAACCAACTAATCCAAATCACCTGTTATAATAGGAGGAAAATGTAATAATCTTGATAGGTATTCCTGATAAGTATTTATGAAGAATGATGAACAATAATAATTTCACTTTCAATTTCTATAATTATCTAACCAATTAATGATTGGTAATAACCCACCTATCTTATATAGTTGAACTACTTGAATTTTTGTCACTATTGATAGTTATTGTTTTGTTAATTTTAAAATCAATTATGTTGACTTTAATTGTAACATTTTGCGTATTAATATGTCAGATGTTGATTACACATTATTTGGTGAAATTATCACGTGATCGTAGGAAAAATACTGTACATTACTCGTGCGAAATTGATTTTTCACACTCGTGTGATTGTTGCACTCGGCTCATGCCTCGTGCTACAATATTTCCCACGCGTGTGAAAAATGTCACTTTCCGCACACGTTATGTATTTCTATTTATACTATTTCCTACAACCACTATGCAAAACACGCTTTTCTACACAAATTTTTATACTCAAAGCGGGCCTTTTCTCAATTATTTTGATAGGCGTTGGAAAAGTAATGCGAAAAGTACACGCTATGGCACTTTTCCGCACCGAAATGTCAAACAAAGCTACCTATGACCTGTCAACTTTTTTGGAGATTCAACTTTATTGTGAATTTCTTATTGGTGTACAATTTTCAAATTTAAACCAAAAGTGAGTAAACTTTTTATTTCATTATTTATTTGAATTTATTAATTATGAAAACATTAACCTATTAGGCATCATTTTGGGAATTATGAAACAAAATAATTTATCTCTTGAGTTGTCCAAGTCGGAAATTGAAAATACTCCTCCAGATATTATCGAAAAGGCTCTAACTGTAACCGAAAATTTGTTACCTGAGGTTTCAATACAAAATTGTTCAAATTTAACAATCAATAATACATTCTATTTTTTTCATATTGTAAGTTCTATCTTTTCAAAGTTTAAATAAAATAACTATATAAATTACTGTATTTCTCTCATTTATTAATGTGATTATAGAAAAAATATTGTGTGCAACTTGTACGCAAATCACCTTTCCCACTCGCTAGATTTGCAGCACTCGCCATACGCCTTAAACTTTTGCGCTCGTGGGAAAAATGACGCTTTGCTCACTAGTTGTACAAACTACTATTTTTAATCAAAATATATTATCAGTTATAACTGCTTATACTTTAAGACTATAGTCGCTCAGCGCACACCAATGATTTATGAATTATTTAATCCATTATTATACGTTTTGTATTGTTCTTTTAATTCCATATTGTCCGGGTATTTTTTTTGCTTATTTTTGATACCTTTCTTTAGTAGACCCAGTGTCACCCATTTTTTTTTGTATTTTTCGATTTTATCAAAATTTCACTTCCATTTTTATTTATTCAGGCTATTTCACGACGAGCTTACTACTCACACGATTTCTATACAAATGTATTTGGATGGAGAACAGGTTATAGAAAATTTATGAAAACTATATTGACAAACGCCACTTCCTTTTATACTGATGTAACACCCTGTATATTATCACTCTTCGGATTCTACATTGAGTTTTAATGTCACTTTGTGTATAATGCAGAGCTTTATATTGGAAATTCTGTGTGAACATCACCATTGCATCTACAAAAAACATGTTAGAAGTGTATTTTGTCTGAATTGATGAATGCGAATATTCCATCATTTCTGTTCAAATTCACTCCATTATATTAAATGTCATAGTTTTGAGATCAAGTGAATGATGTGTTTAGGTTTATATTATCAGTCTCATGTCTTAAGCTATTCATCGATATATTTGGCGATGCTTCTGACATTAATATGAAATATTTCGAATTCATTAAAGTTAACATAATTTTCTAAATTACTCAATTGAAATATGTTTTTGGCTTCTATAAATTTATTTCCATATTATGATATGAACATATCTATTGCTTACCAATAATATCTTATATGAAAGCGAAGTCAGTATTTCGCGTTCTCAGCAGAGTCCGCTAAATTCAATTTCGCGGCCGTTACCCATGGCAACGGCTGCGAAGCCAAACGTTACTTCCAAATTTGATATTTCTAAAATTCTACAAAGGCAAAGATTATTTATTATTATTATAATTATTTATATTGAGTTCCCAATGCTTTTGAGTTCAGGAGGAGTGAAAGGTTATTGAAATATCGCTATCAGTATCAGACATTTTGCGTTTTGTCAAGAACTGTCAAAATATTTTGTACATATTGAAACATATCATTTCCATAGCAAACCGTGACACTGTTAAATAAATTGAGCAGCTGTTGATTTTAGAGCAATATTATATTCATTCACAATTATCTAGTTTAATAATTGTAACGATTGCATGAAAAATAGTGTGTGTGCAATGGCCGCGAAACTTTTTAACGACCTTAAGATTATCTTGCAAAGGCCGCAAGCGGCCTCGGTGATAACTGTCCTTTCGGTACGTTAAAATGATATTTCACGGCCTAGGCAAACAAATAACTATTTCAATTCGAACAACACTTATTTCGATACCGAGTTATTTCCAGTTCTGGTGCCTTGAAGCCGTGTCACTTATTTAAATTTGCTTGATTTGTACGAGTAGAATTGATATTTTGTGTTGTGGGATTGGAATGGAACATAAAAGTATCAATATAAATACACCGGATAGTTCTGTAACAGTAGTATTGAAGTTATTACGAGGAGGATTCTCCTTAATGTTTGTTATTGTTGCGTATCCAGTTTTTGGTGAAATACTTCCAATATTCCTCAAGGTGGGAGTTTTTCATATTTTTATCCAGCTTCATTACTGCTTGTAGAGTATCCTTTAAAAAACACTTGATCAGTATCGTCACAATGTTTTGTGTGGAGCACTGTTAGGTTTAGATGGAAGTTGCCCTGTGAACTCGGTTTAAGCATCTTCTATATTATTTGGCCTTTTTCGCTATACGGTACGCCACCTCTATAAAACTTGAAGTTTTTCATGTAACAATTTAAGTTCTTTGCTCTAGTTTCTTTGAGATGATGGACTAGTATTTTTGTTATAGTTTGGTTTTCAGGAGTCTGCTCATTTGAAATTTTCAATTTTTTTGAGAGAAGAATCCTTAGCTTACAGCTCCAGTTTTCCCTGTAAGACCGTAGGTTGGTTGACTAATATGTGGAGGATCATTTTCCCAGTCCGCCCCCATTTTATATAAATTTCCTGATAAATTCATGCTGCCGAACGGTATACGTATCTGTAATTTGATTTTTCCTCTTTCTTCAATCAATCTAAGGCAATTCGCAAATCTTTTCTCAGTTATTACATGCAACGAATTTTGTTGTGAATGAAGAGACAACCCTACCAATTTTCAAACGCTGGTTCTAAATCAAATAATATGTTTTCAACATGGAATTATAATTTTGGACCCAATACTTTTAGGTTTCCAAAAAATTGTAAAATAAACGTTGGTTACAATAGCTCAAGCTTTGAGGGTTGTATATATCGTTAGAAATAATAGCTTCATATGTATACTTTCATCTCTTTTGTACCCAAAACGGTAACTTTGAGAGACAAAAGGGACGAACAACATGCCATTATATATATAAAAGGCTGCCTGCCGCTAGTCGAAATTGTTTAGAAACCTTCTCTGTTTCATTAAAAGCTTCAAGAGTTTATGTCGAAATACGGGAATTTTTCAGACAAAGCTTCTGCTAACAATGTTTGGAAATTTAACTTTCAGACTATCAGAAGGTTGAGCCGTTAGTCGTTGCCGTTGCTTTTGAACAAGTCTTATAAACTTCCTGAAGCAGTCACGAAATAGCTTGACAAACTTGGATGCCGGTATCACGATCGCTCACTTGAAATTCATTAATTCTCAAACAAAATATGTTGTCCAGCTGCAACTAGAGCAGGAGATTACATTAAAATCGAAATTTTCACAATACTTCAATTTCCATAGTAACCACAACGACATCAATATACAACAAAACATAAAATAACAGGACCATAAAATTCTGACGTTTATTAAAAATGTGTCGATTCGGATTGTAATTTCCAATGTACCAATTTGTATCCAAGTTAATAAAACGTTTATATTTAGTCAATAAATAATCGTATCAAATACAATACGTACAAAATAAATACGGTTATTATACAACTCAAACTTCCTGCATATTAAAAATCGTGTCAGTTTGACAAAATATTGTATTTAAACTGTCAAACTGACACTCTTTGTAATTATGCAACAAGTTATCGATGTATAACCTGATTATTTTGAAGTACTTATATATAATAGTATTACTACTGATAAAATGATCCAGCGTTAAACATATTGTTTTGTTTTTATATTTGGGATGTTCGTGCTTTTATCATAGAGCACTCCATACATATTCTTAATTCGCAGTAAAAAACGTATCTGTAATGCAGGCTGTATAATTTCTCAATACTTTGAATGTATGTTTTTCAACATTTCATCAATTCAGATAAGAAGTTGATATTGGAAGAATTGAGGTAATACAAACTTTCCTTAGCAGTTAATCCAGATTCGGGACCGGCCAATGTAAAAAGCTGCACGCAATTCATGTCTACAGAATCGTTAACGTTTGCAAATGGCTGCTGGGAAATACGATATTTTCCTCTCTTTCAAAAACGTTATACATTAATAGGGCACTGGAGACACGCCCATCGCTGACTGCGCACAATTATTCTTCACTCTCCCACAAGAAGTTTTTTTAATATTTTCCTTGTCGTACTTGTGCGTATGTCGCGAAAAGAAAATTCGCAATCTGTATATAACATGGCACACACCGGCTAACATAAGTCAAATGGTACTATAATATTCTCCTATTTCCATGTTCACCTATATTGGATCATAGATAGCATATAAAGTCCAAGTTCATATGAACTACATTAGCAGATAAGTTTGACCATAAAGTTTCTAGTTAAAATATAATAAGTATATTTTTTTCCTCATTGACTACCAGAATGGATACCAGTACCTACTACAAAACAAAGCAAATCGAAGTCAAGTCTGAATTCGACTCGAAGAACCAAATATTTTATGAAAAATGGCTCAGAATTAGCAAATTGTATGGTTTATTCCTTTCAGCAGACAACCTATACTTTCCATTAGGTTTTCTATGTCACGGATATACCGAATAATAATGATTATTTTTTGAACGATCCTGTCAGCCAATCATGATGAGAAAAAAAGTCAAATGAACCAATAGCATCAAAATTACACTGATAATTTGCTGATAGCAAATTACAGCGAATATTACCCTTCTGTATTAAAATCCCTTATGAAGCGGGATCTTATCGCGATAAGATGCCGCTAATTATCGAAAAGATGGCGCTAACTATCGAAAAGATGCCGCTAACTATCGAAAATTTTCCTGTAGGTCCGAAACTATAGTAACGAGTGTTAAAATTACGCAGTATTTGTCATTGTGACATATGCCAAATTTTAAAATTCGTTGAAATGTCGCGATTTGGACCAGATTCTTCAAGTTCTATTCAAGGAAAAGTGACCGCAAGTAAACCCACAAATACTTTTATTTCTTCTAGTCGGGAAATATTCTACCGAATTACATGCATCAAAATAAACCTGATAATTTTTTATTCAAGCATGTAAACTGCATTCGGTTATTTTCATATGAAAAATTCATATAAAAATAAACTCATGCAGCATGCAGTTATTAGACAACATGCTTTCATGAAAAATTATCGGTAATTTTGATGCACTTGTGTAATTACTTCCGATAATATTTTCACGCCGTTTGATTGGATCTTCGTTTGAGTGCGTAAGCCATTGGTTACCGGACATTTGTCAGTGTCATTTTTATTCGACGTTAAATATTTACTGTCAGTTAACCTGTTTAATAAAGATCTTTGCATTTTACTAAATAGTTCAAAAAAATAGTCTTGCCAAATTACATTCGTGGTAATAAGCACTTATCTTTATTGTTTTCCAAGGCAGCAAAGATTCGTGCATCTAATTAAAATTATCAAATATTACCACCACTTGTGTAATTACTGTTGATCATTATCGGGTGATTCGCACTTGATTCAACACTCATTGCACTGCTCGGTGAAATATCGTTGAAAAATTTGTAGGAGATGGTCGTGATCATCTCCATTCGAACGCCATCATTAAGGTGATTAAACATGCACTTGCACGTGTTATCTCTGCATGTGTTATCTATGATCCCTGCTATGCATAGCGAGCCGAGAAAGTATGGCGATCGACTATGCATACGGCTCTAGGTTTTTCATGAAGGAGAGGGGTGAATGGATTGATGCACATTAGCTATGTCTATTCGCATGCGTATTCTAAAAGGTGGCGTTCGCGGTTAATATAATTCTGAATTTTTAATAATAGTTCGGTGTTCGCGGATCGGTTCGTTATTGATTCGGAATCAGTCCTAGCAGTTCTCTGATTTTGGTGAGGACTGAAAGTTCGGTTCGACTGCTCATGCGCGAATGATCGATATGTCAGTTATCATATAAGACCGATCGGGGTATACTTAAAACTATTTGCTGGTTCGGAACTAATCATGCGCTCTAGACAACGTACAGTTAATTCCAGACTGGTTCGGAATCGGTTCGGATTGTGACCCGCGAACATAGCTATTATATACATAACACTAGTTAAATAATAAGGAGAACTAATAACCATTTCATTTACCCTTTCCCTTCAAAAAGGGCGCCAAACGGTTTCCGAGGTATTCGACTGTCAAATCGTTGCAGCTATGATCAACATTCTCATATAATTCATGAATACATATCTTTAAAATACCATAGAAACATACCCTAAAAAATCAAAGAACTTTTGATATTGTGTCATTTTTTCTGGAGATCAGGATGTCGAAAGAAGACGTTAACCTTTATTTCATAATGAATATACCAATAGAACTGAATTTTTCTTTAATTGCTTTCCACAAATCTGATTCTATTCAGATACGCTAATGGGAAGATTTTCCACATTAACTCATTCCTTTTCTTTAAAGTCACTCGTTACGATTTAGTCCTTTTAGGTGGTAGAAAGACCCACCAATGCTCAACTCTATAAAAGATGACAGGATTAGACAATTTCGAATTGTGCAATTTAAAATCCGATTTTCCCGTAGTGCAATTTCACTGCATTAAATCTCACTAGTTTTCCTCAGTCTCCGTAAAGACAATAATAAAGCTTAAGGCATTCTGCCGTGATTATATTATCCCTTTTTTGTTGATTAGGAACAGAAGATTGGTTTCCTTGTCACTGAAAATTGCAAAATATTCCAAATGGTACATTCAACGAACGTAAATGTTTCTTTCGAAAAACTTAAAGTTGAATGTATCACTTTATTATTTCAATGTAGGTATACACCGATAATTTCAATCATCAATTCAATATAATTATGTGATGGGGATTTATAAAAAACTCCCTTTCTAAGTCATCTAAAGTGGATTTTGATTATTGGTAAAACCACTGAGATCAGTAATATGATACATAAAATATACAAAACAGTATAAATTTCATAAATAATCAATAATGAGCAAAATTGGTCTTGGTCTTGCAATCTTGGCCCTGGTCTCGCATTTTCGCAAGATCAAAAACAAGACCAAGACCATCCTAAGATCAACAAGACCAAGGCCACCATACACTAACTACCGATTAGTGTACGGTGCCAAGACCAATACCAAGACTGAATATGCAAGGCCAAATACGCAAGACTCAACATACAAAAAAAAGAAGTTTGTTTGTTTGTTTAGCGAATCTCAATGTTATATCATACATTTCGTAAGCTAGAAGATCTGAGGGCTTTGTTAACTGATGAAAATTCGATAGAGAAATTTCATTTTGAAGATTGAAGCAAATTAAAAGGCGCCACTAATTTTATTTCCTGATAGAAAATTAGGAAAAAAATCTAAAATCAGCTAACTTTCAATTGAACTATTAAATAATATAATATATAGATTCTGTGTGTTAAGTGGAAGTGAGAGGAAAAATATGCACAGGTTGTTTTCAAATGACACTTACAGCGTTCACATGTTGATATCTCTCGTGAAATTGGACAAAATGATATAAGGATTGAGGGATCTAGCCTATTTACTTTTCAAAGTACAGGGTGTCAAAGTTATGAAAATTCAAATGTTTTAATTTAAAACCTTTAAAATGGATGAATAAATTGATTTGTTATTGGGCAGGTTGTTTTTAAATGTAAAAGGGCTTATTTTGATGGAAAAACTTTTTTCAATTCAAGATCCAGTGGTGTACATTTGGGAGAATATGTCACCTCTCCCCTCCCATTTTTCACGCCACTGGCATTTGGAGCTATTTATATTTTATTTTGTATTTGTCAATGGTTCTCACGTGAAAAACGCTAACCTTTACATATAAAAACAATTTGTAGTTTTCCAGATATTTAAAGTTTTCATGGAATCTACAAGATCACTTTTTAAGCATTATATATAAAAAAATGGAGCTTCTTGTATTTTTTTTCAATAACACTACTAATGGTTAGAATATACCTACAGGGTGAGGCACTATCAATGAACTATTCTCTGGCGTCTTAACGGCAGAATTAGAAAAAATTAGACGTAGAATTAAGTAGATTACTTGGAACTATGATTTAAAAATATGTTGGAATATACAGGGTGCTCCAAAAAAGCGTGTTGTACTAAAGTAAGGTTTCTTTGAATGAAACGCCCTGTATTTTTATCTCATTTTTAAATTGTACTATTGAAAATAGTTCATTAACATTTCCCTATACCTATCTAATTTAGTTTGCAGAATAAATCGATTTTACATAATTTGTGGACTCTCCGAAAAAATACAATAACTTGAAAACGAATAACCACATTTGCTCTACACTATTTCACTAAAAGCTTTTAACATTCTGTTTCCAATGTTCACTATAATATACAGGGTGATTTTAATGTGACAGTATAACACTTACCATTTAATACATAAATTTCTGGATTAATTTAAATGGAACACCCTGTATCTGTTGGGTCTGTTAAACGTGGGAATTAATTACCTTTCAGTTGGTATCAGAGTTGCCTATATTTAACACTGATAGATACCAAGTGTATTTTGTTCAAAACTCAATAATCATAGTTCCGATTACCTATAGTTTGCCACGAAGTATTGAGACGCCCAGATTTCCAGCAGTACCTTTCGACATTTTTTTAAGCAACAAGGTTGTGGGGAATTATTTATTGGATTTTTCTTGAAAATATGTGGATTGATTTCTTCGAAATCTACAAGGATTACCGGTATGGTATAAAAGCATAATTTGAAGCACGTTAATTTGTAGATGTAATTAAGTTTTAAATAATTGTCTTTTAATACAAATGGCTACTAAATTTTGGAATGCCAAAAGACGTTTTTCTCTTCCATTGTTGTTCATGGAATATATATTTTCTTTATATTCCCTTTATTCTCTAACAACTTACATTATCTGAAATAGAACGAATCATTAAAGTGAAACTCCTTAATTGTAAAATTATAAGATTTTTTATAAAGTATTTGGACAGTAGCCCAATATGTCTCGTGATTTTTGTGTAACGCAAAGTAATAATTTAGCACAATTCGCGGGCCAATAAAGATCATTAAATTTCCCGTACTTATGACAATTTCCGTATATACAGTTCCTGAGTCAAGACAGTAGTATACCGATCCTATGGGACTTACAGTTCCTGAGATATACAATTTCTGTTTATACCGTTTCTGGCAAGACTAAAGTCTTGTTATTCCCTGTAGCAAGTTCCTCGAAGAAACTCACCAGGAGTGAGCTCTTGGAAGACCATTCATTCCTGATGTAGGAATTGATAGTATTTTGTAACAAACGGGAAAGAAATTTTTCTTCATTCACGGCCGAAAGTACGTACTCGCTGCCTTCCAACAGAAGTAGCAAGTACTTTCGGCCGTGAATAAAGAAAAATAACAATACACGGGCAGAAAGAAAAAAAGCCTAAACTGCATGCCATGATGGCGCACAATGCAGGAATCTCAAATTTTTTTGCCCTTGTAGTGTGATATATTATATAAATGCTTAAGCTTCACTTTTCATTTATTATCTAGAAACTCTTTATCATATAATACTAACCCCTTTTACACTTTAAAATTGTTATTTTTGACATATAAGCGAAAAAACGCGCTATCCCAATAAAAACCGTTCCTGGAACGTGCACTTTACTGGATTCCATTTCTAGTAGACTATCATATCGTTGGAATGTCATAAAATGAAATATTTCATTTCAAATTTTGCCACAGATATGATCTACTATGAATGGACCTTAATAAAAATTTGATAACAAAATTTTGCAGTCTCAAACTTCAAAATAATTTTTGATTGTCTAGTTGTCAAATTTTTTCTGTTGTGTCAGTTAGGGATAAAAATTAATTTCTACTTATTTTTTCTTGACAACGGTAGCTGGAACGCTACCGAAACGTTGAAATAAAGAATTTAAAAATATTGTGGTTTAATTTCCCAAGAAATTAAAAAAAAAAATGAATAATATACCACAAGGAACATACAGAAGATATAAAGTAGACCCGCCTTAATGTGCCGATTGAAAGGAAAATATGTCCATCAAACATGTCCCCAGTTTTCCAAACCAAATTTTATTAACAAAGGAATTAAGCAGCCAACAGCTCACAGGATATTCAAAATTTTGTACATTTACATTTTTTATGCATAATATGCAATGTTTTCTCATTGACAATCGGCAATCGCATACCTTGGAAAGACTGTCTATTACCGGAAATAATTGCTGTAGCAGCATGGACTCTTTTTATTTTTTTGTTAATGGAATCACAAGTATGGACAAATATTTTGAACAATCTCCGAATGTTTTAGATGCACTGCTGTTTCATAAATTAGTTTCTATTATACAGGGCACTATGAATGAACTATTCTCTGGCGTCTTAAAATTGGAAAAAATTAGACGTAGAATTGAGTAGATTACTTGGGACTATAATTTAAAAAAAAATTGGAATATACAGGGTGCTCCAATAAAGCGTGCCGTATCAAAGTTAGGTTCCTTCAAAAGGAAACCTTATTGCACTGAACTCCAGCTGAAAGGTATTGAATTGGTGGACCAGTTAGCTAGGGAAGGTTCCAAAGGAGACTTTACAGGTCAGAAACGCTTTCGTGGAATCACAAGGATTGGATAAGGGGGGAAATCACGAACTAGCTAGATGAGGAGCACCAATCCAAATGGAAATTGACACAAGGTAGACAAGAAACTCCTAACCAGGTTGTTGAAGCTGAGAGAAAGACATTTAATAAAAATACCCGAATGGTCACTGGACACGGTAGTCTGAGGAAACATCTGCCCAAAATGAGAACAATCAGTACAGAAAATGTGACCTATAAGATGAAATACTACTATTTTTCTTCTAAGAGCGGAATTCAATAAGGAACGCATACCAGCATGACACAAATTGTAGAGCAATATTTTCAAATAATCTAATACACGGGACCAATAACGTTTGAACTTATCGCAGTAAAATTATCCCATAAAGTAGATGAAGTAAGTTAACTGTATAAACCCTCACTTCGTGGAATCTACTCATCATATGGTTTTAAATGAAACTAACTGTTTTTAAATGACTCCACAATGTA
>CAJUYI010000580.1:69402-83176 GCA_910591695.1 Galerucella pusilla | reverse complement strand
TACATTGTGGAGTCATTTAAAAACAGTTAGTTTCATTTAAAACCATAGATGAAGTAAGTTTTTATCTAATGAGATACCAAACTCAATTATTTCCAGCAAACGCAAAAGGTTTATTTTATTTTATATAATCGTGGAAAGAATCATTTGTTGTTCATAAATATAATTTATTAAACATCACTATAATAAATCAATTATCTTGATAAAAACGGGGTTCTCATCCTTTGAAACTTCTTCCATGGTTGATATTAGCTTTACCTAATGCACGTACAGTCGATTAGTTATCGAAATTCGAGCCTTCCTACTTTTACATTTATTTACAACGTCTCGAGTTTCCCCTTTCATAATGCTCGTGCTGCAGTTGTGAGAGGGTTTCTAATAAAAAAGGGTCGTAAACACATTAACTTCCACATTAAGTTTTACATTTAATAGTATTTTATTGGTTTGTTTGGTTTCAGTATACTGAAAGCTCAGGCACTTGAACTGAATCTTTGTACCAATTCCAATGTAGAAGATTTTTCTATATAAGGCACCAGTTTGACTGAAGTGATTTTCTGTACTTGTATTGATTGTATTATTTCCTTTCCTAAGTGCTTCCGTCTGAGTCCTTGTAAGTTCTCACAGAAGCAGAGTATGTGAATAGGTGTTTCATCGTAGAGTTTACATTTTTGGCACATACATTTACAAATTTTGCCTATTTTGTACAGATGCTTCCTTGTTGTGTCCAGTTACCAGCCGGTAACTGTCTTACAATATCTTTAACATAGTTTCAATAGCTTGGTTGTGAGTTCCTTGTCTACCCTGTTTAGTAAACTATTTGTATGGAGGTGTCCTAGTGTCAATCTCCATTATAGTTGGTGTTGCTTATCCTTCCAAAAAAATGTCACTAAGAAATCTCTTGAGCTGGCATCCCTGTTGCGACTGGTTCACAGATGGGCATACTACTGTTCTACGTCACCACGATACACTTACCACGGTATGTTCTTGCGCATGTAGCCGACAGCATGTGACGTCATGTAGGAATCTCAATCAGTAATGTACAATCCTAAATATATGGGAAATACTCTGTTTGTGTTTAATTTTCATGCATATTTCCAATTTATTAATGATTATTCAATTGCGACATGGTTTCTTAGATATAATATAAAATATTACTTTATTGTCAGTAACTTAGTTATCTTTTTTTGGTAAGTACAATGATGCTGGGAGTTAACAATGTACAAAACGTGTAGAAATATGTGGGTAATATATATTATTCACATTTTAAAAAGATTGGAAACAGAAATATTCATGGGTAGGCATAATTAAAACACACCATTATGAATATGTTATATTTCATATCTCCACCATTATAATATATTTTATTTATTATATACGAGACTCCTTAACAAAGGTGTCACTGGGATACGAAACGAGCCAAAGGCGAGTTTCATATGGTTAATGCGAGTGTATTAATAGCCATTACAAAAAACTAGCATACAATATTTTTTCTACGAGAAACTTGATTTGAAAAAAAAATATTAAAAAAATGCACCAACCGGGTCTCGAAATAGTATATATTATAAGGATTAAGAGTGCATATTTTTTTACAAGCAATATTTGCAGTTGCGAGGCGAAGCGCAGCGCAGCCGAGCGAATGCAAAATTGTGAGTAAAAATAGGCACTTTTAGTCCGTATGATATATACTATTTTTTTTTCCAACCAAGTCAAAATTAAAATAAATTTAGTTTTATTCAAAAATCGTTAATAATTTGGTAATAAATTTCAACACTTATTGATGAAAATCTTTTGAATTGTTCGAAAATTGTTAGTGATAATTTCAGTGGTGCTTCGAATTTTGGCAATTATTGTTCCAATTGTACATTCAATATCACTATAAATAACAAATAAATACCTATTTATAGTTTGTAAGAGATAATGTTTTTTCCTTCAAATTTCAATTGGAGAGCTCAAATGCAATTACTTATAGACCTAGGATTAAAAGTAGCGTTTTTAATCTTAGGATTAAAAGTGTTGCTAAGCAACGAGCAAATTTTTGTACGATAAGGAAATTGATGGCTTTTGCACCTGAAAATAGTACAAAAATGTCTACATTTTTTAATGGTTGGAGAAAAACAATATTATGCGGCACCTTTGCTCACTGTGATACGGGACCACAACATTGAACTAATAGCATAAAACGTATATACTGTTATACAAAATTAGTAATAAATTATTTTAAACAAAAATTAATAACTTTAAATATGTATTCACCTTGGTCATTAGGTTTTTTGGTCTGGTGCTCGACATTTCTTTTAAAAACTGATAAAAAAGATTCAAACTGTCATAAATCACACGAATCTCTTAGAAAACTGTCCAAACATTTTACAGAAAAAATTGGGTCTGCCTACTTGGTTATTTAAAAATATAGATTTCCATTGGCCAATTTTTCAGTTTCATAATGAAAGCCAGTGTTATAATGAGTATCATTACGAAACTGAAAATTGGCATTTAATTGATAACTTATAGTATAGGAGTAGAAAGAGCTTATATTTACAATAATTTTTCGAAGTTTGGAAATTTTGACATCTTCTTGTTCCAGTTTTTCCAGGCAGTTTTGAAAACTGATTTTTCCATTAACATCCCTCAATCGTATATACAAAACAAAAATAACCTTTTATTATAAAACAGTATTTAAATAACATCAATACTAGTAAATAATTAGTAGGTAATAAAATTTCAAATAAACGAATCAACTAGAGTTGAATTGAAATTAAAACTTACAACACCTTGTATTGCATGAAAATACAATGAATCGAAAGACTGGTGATGGGTGGGTGTAAATTTCTGGTTCCCGCGTGACGTAACTGCGCGGCTCGGACACGATGAAGTAGAAATCAGCATACCGTGAGTGAGTGTATCATGTACGTCACTCTTTTTGGTGCGCTGTGGTCATTAAAAATAATTTTATATAGCACGAAACTATGTTTCAAGTTAATATTGTTATGAAAAAAGTCTCGAAGACTAGGATTTTCAGACGCCACTTAATAATAATTTTGAATGGAAGAAATTGGAAAGTTCCCTATAGAACGTTGAGATTGGATGATTTCAATATCCGTCGAAGCCTATAGCCCGGGAAGTAGTAGTTGTCTTAGTTGAACGGTCACCGTCTTTGAAAAATATTTCTCAAAACTTAAGCGTTAGAATAATCATTATTCTGCGATATCTATTGGTAACGCGCTTTATTAAATACGACAATATTACAGGAAGCTGTAATAATAATTTATGTAATTCATACTTTTGAAACCGTTTTAATGAACAAATTGTTGCCTATAATGAATGTAACATCTACAAATCTGTATCATTCTCAAGGAAAACCAATCTGGTTCAATTATTCCAGTAAAATAACATGATCCATTTTATCGAAAGTCTGTGTATGCAACATCTATTTGTCCAACAGAATCCACAGTTTTGGCAACTTAAGGTGTGATAGTAAACTTACGAGTCATGAAACCATGCTGGAAATGTGGAACAATGTTCCGCACACTGGGATAGATGCGATTGTATGAAACAATTTCAAATAACTTGGAAACGTTTAAGAGAATTGAAACAGGACGATAGGTTTGTGACATGTGAACGATCACCATTTTTAAGTACTGGAGCAATTCGTGCTACCTTCCAGATTGGGGAAAGTTCTTAGATTCAAAGATAAGTTGAATGAAATTTCAGGGGGTTTTGCCAAAAGTTGAATACAGTCTTTCACAATAAATGATGAGACATCGTCAGAACCAGATGTTAATCAATTTTTTAGTTTAAGCGAAACTGATAATTCCCTCCTCAGTGATATTACTAATATCAATAACATCAGTACAAAATATTAGAAGATCTGTACTTATCAGGCTCACCTGATACAAGAAAAACATTAACTGTTCAATTTCTACAATATCCTGATGATTGGGTAACGAATTGGCATTATTTATCATTTCACCAGGAATGAGAAATGTTTCATTTTTTTCCACGACCATTTGATAATTTGAACATTTTACGTGTGCTTCTTCAATTATAATGAGGTACATTATTCACCAGTGAGTAATAGGTGTGGATAATTTAGATGACATGACACATAATTATATTAAAGATTGTTCATACAAACGACACAATATATTAAATAAAAATTTTCAACAGTAATTACACAAGTGGTGGTAATTTTTTGATAATTTTAACTAGATGCACGAATCTTTGTTGCTATGGAAATCTCACGAGTGGACGAAGTACACGGGTGGGATTTCCTAATAGCAACAAAGACGAGTGCTAATCTAGTTAAAATTATCTATTATCTATTACCACGAATGTAATTCGGCGGAATTATTTTTGAAACTAAATAATATGAGTGATACTCCACAATGGCGATGGAGCTGAATTTGAAATGTTTATATTGACACAAAAAGCTGCGTTACCTTTACAACCAAGTCAATGGCTAACTTTCTGACGCATTCATTGGCATTCTTTCAAACGAAGATCCAATCAAACAACGTGAAAAAATTATCGATAATAATACAACAAGTGTGCTATTGATTATCAAAATACAAATTTCTTCGATTTTGAGAAACAAATTGTTGTTTGGAAACAGCACAAGCGCGTAAGCCTGAGTGTGGTTTCCTTAAACAACAATTTGTTTCCAAAAAGAGAAGAAAATTTCGATAATCATTAATTACACGAGTTGTATTTGTCAAGATTATTTCTTGATGCAATGATTCTGACGTTTCTTTAATAATTTGACATTTTCGGTCAGTCACTAGATTTTTAATATCGAATAAAACAATTAATGACAACGCAAAACACACAGATAGGAAAATTGCATGTATCCAATCAGGTGCCGAAATACAAAATCGAAAACATGGTGCTTCCAGATATCAATCCTCATATTTAAACCAATCGATGGCGCGTATTTTGTATTGAGTGAAATAATCGATAATAATACAACAAGTGTGTTAATGATTATCGAAATACAAATTTCTTCGATTTTGAGAAACAAATTGTTGTTTGGAAATAGCACGAGCGCGTAAGCGCGAGTGTGGTTTCCTAAAACAACAATTTGTTTCGAAAAAGAGGAGAAATTTTCGATAATCAGTGATTACACGAGTTGTATTTGTCAAGATTATTTCTTGATACAAAGATTCTGACGTTTCTTCAATAATTTGACATTTTCTGTCAGTCACTAGATTTTTACTATCGAATGAAACAACTAATGACAAAGCGAAACACACAGATAGGAAAATTGCATGTATCCAATCAGGTGCCGAAATACAAAATCGAAAACATGGTGTTTTCAGATATCAATCCTCATATTTAAAGCAATCAAAGGCGCGTATTTTGTATTGAGTGAAATAATCGCTGTAGTTTGCTACTAGCAAATTATCAAAGGTAATACCACGAGTGCTTCAAATTTTATCGATAATTTTTTCTTTTCCACGAAAACTTGTTTATTTGGCAAAAATATGAAAACAAACCGATTGATAAAATCACGAGTCCGTTAGGATTCGGTTTGTTTGAATGTTTTTGCCTCAAATAAACAGGTTTGAGTGATGAAAATAAAAAATTATGTGATAAAATTTGAAGAGCGAGTTATATTTGGAAAGATTATTTTTTTCATCAATTGTGGAGTGGAATTTTGTATTAAATGTTCTCTTGGGTGATGACACTGAATCGGTTTGTGTTCATTTTTCAATAAACTTCAAAGCACTTTTATATTTTGAAAATTATCCCGAGTTGAAGACGAGGGATAATTTTCTATAAATATTCATGAGCTCGAAAAAATTTCCGGAAATAATTTGACCTCTAGTGGTATTACTAGTGATTATTTTTTTCACTGGTCAAAATCTGACATTTTGGTGGTTTTAACCAATAGCAATACGTTATCCTAGCCAATCATTCGGTATTATACTGATAATTCTGCTTCCTCATCGACAATACCTTGTTTACATTGAAACGTCAAAATTTTACTTTGAATTTGTCATTATTGACAATTAAAAGTGCTTTGAAATATATTGAAAAATGAACACAAACCGTGCCATCACTCATGAGAATATTGAACATTTAATACAAAATTAAAATTAAATTGTTGAAAAAAATAATCTTCCCAAATACAACTCGCTCTTCAAATGTTATCACATAATTTTTCATTTTCATCACTCAAACTTGTTTATTTGAGGCAAAAACATTCAAACAAACCGAATCCTAAGGAGCTCGTGATTTTATCAATCGGTTTGTTTTCATATTTTCGCCGAATAAACCAGTTTTCGTGGAAAAGAAAAAATTATCGATAAAATTTGAAGCACTCGTGGTATTACCTTTGATAATTTGCTAGCAGCAAATTACAGCGATAATTTTTTCACGTTGTTTGATTGGATCTTCGTTTGAAAGAATGCCAATGAATGCGTCAGAAAGTTAGCCATTGACTTGGTTGTCAAGGTAACGCAGCTTTTTGTTTCAATATAAACATTTCAAATTCAGGTCCATCGCCATTGTGAAGTATCACTCATATTATTTAGTTTAAAAAATTATTACGCCGAATTACACTCGTGGTAATAATTTTTTTTAGATAATTTTAACTAGATTTAATTTGACCTCGTATGGCATTCGGTGAGAAAATTCCACACCAAATGTGTTTCCAACAACATCAATTTTCGTCTTAGTCAAATTCTTGCAAAACAGGTTTTGTCAACTTGATTATTCAGTTACCATGGCAACTCAGTGAAACTCTAAACCAGAAATTATTTCTGTCAAAAATTTGTCAAAGCAGCACGACGTAGAAAAATGTCTCGCTTCGGTCAAGAAGGTGAAAAAAATATTCGCCAGAGTATTAAGCAGTTGACACCAGCGAATACTAGGAAATCGAGGACAAGTGTATGGAAGCAGTTTATAAACTTTTGCACAGAAAAAGCGTATGATTTCGACAGAGCGGATATACCTGTGGAAGGACTGGCGCTCATTCTTGAAGACTATGCCTTCAACATGCAAAAAAAGAACTCCGAAGACTACAAGGAGAGTGTTATCAAAGTTCTATGGAATTCTACAGCTAAGCAGTTGCAGGAATATTTTTTCGAAAGGTATAATCGCAAATTTTATCCATTCTCTGACATAGAATTTGTCAACGCAAGAGCTGCAAAAAATGCTAAGCGTCGGAAGCTACAAATAGATCCAACCATGAGAAAGGCAAGTTCATCCGCACTATCAGCAGACGAATTGATAAAGATTATTGAGCTTTGGGACGAAAACAATACGGAAGGATCGCAAAGAAAGTTCTTTCACATTGCTGCTCATGAATTGGCCTGGAGAGGAAATAAAGGAGCGGCAGCAACAATAGAATATTTTGTGGAGGAAATTGACAATCAAGGGAAACCAACAGGACGCATTGAGTATAACCCGGTTTTCTCCAAGACCACTCAAGGCGGTTCAAAAAGAATGGCCGACAGTGAGTGGCTTGTACCGAATACAGTCAATGAAGAATTATGCCCAGTAAGACTGTTCAAAAAACTAATAAGCAAGCGAGACCAACTCATCAAAACGAATCGTTTATTTTCAACTCCAAATCCAAACTGGCACCACCCCAATTCCAAAGGTTAGTACAAGAACAGCCCGGTTGGACAAAATACAATATCTTCCTGGTTCAAATCGGCGGCATCAGTGATTGGAATCGATGTCAACAAGATCAGGATAACAAATCATTCTGTGGGGGCCACTGCTGTTTCAACTCTAGCCAAAACGGGAATTGGAGAACAGCAATTAATTAAAATAACAGGGCATGGTAGCAGTCACTCCATAAAACCATATCTGCAAATTGACTCGGGCCATCATCAGGATATAATTGACGCAATGAGGTCTGCTTCAACTTCTGCAAAGACAGTCCAAGAATCTCTAAATGAAGAGCAAGTAACTTCGAATCGACCTGCCATAGTATACAATAATTGCGTTTTTAATATAAACATCAATCATAATGGTCCATGGATTTAGAAAACATTCAAGCTTTTTGTTGAAATCAATCAAAATTATTATGTTAACAAATAAGAATTAGATTGTCTAAAGAAATATTCTGTCATTATAAACGTCCAAAACTTTCCAGTATAATTCGCTGTTGGGTACCTACAGGGTGCCTATTCTCAACCAAGAGATGTGAGCGTTTCCACGAGAAAATCCGCCATTGTTCCATTGAAATTTTATACGCCGTATTCTCGGCGATTCCCTTACTATGAAATTTTGGTGGAAAAGGAGCAATTTTGTTCTCCTGCTTTGAAGCACACGAATCTAATATTTTCATGCGAATCGCATGCGCATAACGTATTTTACATTGATATGTCATGAATCAGAAGTAAACCGACCCGTTTGCAAATCTTCATGTTCCTTCATAAACTGCACTATTACATCTTTTTGCGAAGAACTGATTGAAGGTTTTCGGTCCATTTTTATTTCATATTATATCTATGATTTGGAAGTTTTATCACTAAGATTAAAATATAAAATGAAATCTTTCAAGATATGAAGTTTTCTTGTTACCTACACATACATTCAAATTCATTGATAACATACGGCAACAATGTCCAAGTATTTCGCATGGCCCAGAATGCGGTTCGAAATTTCAAGAGAGCAAGGAACGTTCCTACTCGTGTGATAGAATACTCACTTCTCTCAACTATGTTCTATCGATAAGAATAAGCGTCTAGGAAAAAATTTCCGATAAAATTCATCCGTTGCTATGGTGATCTGACAGAAATACACGTTCTGATTGGTTAAGAATCACAAGTGTGGAATTTTCAGTATAATACCGAATGATTGGCTAGAATAATATATTGCTATTGGCTAAAATCACCAAAATATCAGATTTTGACAAGTGAAAAAAATAATCAGTATAATTTTGATGCTATTGGTCGATTTGAATTTATTCTCATTCGATTGGCTGACAGGATTGTTTAAAAAATAATCACCGCGATTCGGATTCGAACCCATACCTAAAATTCCGTGCTTTGAGAAGTCAGAGTCGTAAACCATCAGGCTTTGAAGACTATATATGTATATAATAGTATCAAGATGTTGTATATATAGGAGTAGATCGTTTTATCAGTTTTTTGTCTAGTGTGTATGATGTATGTCAGAAGCAAAAGTAACGTTTTAAATTAGTATATTAAAGTATAAGTGGATATTAAGGTCTTTAAAACACGCGCGATTTTTCGAGCACGATGGTGAAGCCGGAGTTCTCGAAATAGAGCAAGTGTTTTAAAGACCAGTTATCCACGAATACTTTACGCTATTTTTTTTTATTGGTGCACTTTGAAATTATAAATACTGGTCTATAACTACTATAACAACAAGAAATGGAAATCATAGATGGAAATAAGAATTAAATGTCAAATGGTTGAATTCGTGATGTACCTGATGTATACCATGCGTTGTCATGGAAATGAGAAAAACATAAACTAATTTGTATTTTGACGGAAGTTCAACCTCATTAAGTTCTGTGAATGTCAATAGTATTAATTTAAATACCATTTCCTAAGATTTGAGAAATCGAAATTTTAATATTTCAAGCAATACCAACGGCATTTTCCATTTTAATTCATAAATTTGACATAGTTAAATATTGTTCGAATGAAAGTTTTGACGTTACAAACTACTCCTGTCAGATCAATGATGAAAAAATTGTCATGATTTAGACCATAGACGTTTCTCGAGTTGTTGATGTTGCCACGGTAACTTTAAAACACGCCCGTGTTTTAAAGTTCGATTTAAAAACGCTGAGGCGTACTTTAAATGGGTAAAATGGTTTACCAATAAAAAAAATTCATTACTAATTGCAAGATTTCAATAACTATACTGTAACTTTGATTGCTATTACTAGAAAAATTAATATGGAAAGTGAATCAGGCAGTGAATTGAATACTTATAATTGGTCCAATATCATAAGTCATAAACTTTATAAATGTAATGGACCAAAGTGTTCCAGTTTGACAAGAAAATTTATACCTAAACAGGTGATTCATAGTCGTAGACAAAATATACTATTCTATTAGCATTATTCACTCAGGTGTTTATGTCACTCGCCTGCGACTCGCACCTTTGTGAATAATAGCCATTAGTACATGCTTGTTGAATAATATACTATTAAATGAATGTATGATTAGAATTGACAAGAGTCGATCTTTATTGAACTTTGAATGTTGCGAATGCAAGATGTATGTGCTGCTTTAGATTTTAAAAGGACAATATCATGTCTATGTTCACATTTATTAGAAAGCTGATCCTTCTTTCTCACACCATTTATAATTGCAACGTTGAACTATGGAGGAAATTTACGCTTGAAATTTCTGAAGACTGGGACAGACAGATCAAATGAATAATAAAAAATATTATAAAATTCATTGACTGCAACATTGAGATTAGCAAATTTTTGTAGAAATGACAATTTCACACAAGTGTTGTTGATAAAGTCTCAAGAAATTCACACACTTAAAATTGTACCAAGATCATTGGCATTAGATACAAAAACAATTTGAGGGTACCTGTTTAAATACTGTTATTTCTGGACAGGGTCTTATGATCTTTTTTTTTATTCTGTTTTTTAACGTCGGTCTATTTCTGCGACTGAGGCTAATCACCGACGCCGGGAGCACTCTACCCCTAACCGGAAATTTTGGCGAACCCACTAGTCTTCCAACCAGTGGTATAGCGTTCTTTAACGAGCCCAACATCCATGGACTCGGGACCTCGGTTTTACGTCTCCTCCGAAAGACGGCATATCTACATTATACCTCGTTCTCATTGGTATAATGCCTGCGAGCTGTGATATCCTACTCACCCTAGTAGTCTTAAGTGCACCCTATAGTCTAAAGTGTTTCGCTGCAGGCTGTACGGGCCCTATACGATGTCTTATGATCTTCGGTTTTGTCACAAGAAATAATTCTTAATGAGCTGACGTGACAGTAAACGTCCATTTTTACAGAATGGTATTATTTTTTTTCATTTATTCAACGAATGTCTTGTTGAAATTGATAATATATATTTAAATATTTCTATTTACTTTGCGACATCTTTCTAAAAAACCAAGAGTATTATCGCTTATATGTATACAACTGACTAATTTATTATATGTAAAATAGGGGAAAAAACTATACAGGTATCTTTCTAAAAAACCAAGAGTATTATCAGTAGTAATGCCCCAAGGGTCTTGATAATACCGAGATAATTTTGTCATAGAGAATGCTGAAAGCGTGCTGCTTGATAATGGCCCAAGGCCGCAGGCCGAGGGCTATTATCTTTGAGCAACACGCTTGAAGGATTCTCTACAACAAAATTTCGAGTATTTATCAAGACCCGAGGAGTATTCAATAAGATAATTTTTTACTTGAAGCTTTCAAAAAATTGATTGCCAATCTGATGTTTGATAATTTTCAATGCAAACTTTATCAATTTTAATCAAATATTATTCATTTTTATTCAAAACTACAGTTGTGAAAAGTACAATTGGTAAATTAATTGAATCGTTAGATGCAATACCTAATATTCGCGACATTTTTAATCCAGTTGTCAGTTTGACGTTTAATTAATGTTTAATAAAAATTAACACAAAACTGGAAACACCACATGTAGGGTATTATCGCTGTAATACAGCGGTGATTGGATGAAATTTGACACATGACTTGAAATTAAGTAATTTGATTGGTTACTATATCCAGTAAAAAAGTATCGCTTATATACAACTGACTAATTTATTATATGTAAAAAGGAGAAATACTAAACAATAGAATAATATTGTTACGAACTCACTAATTCCGAAGCCGGTCCTGTCGCAAACGATGAATGCGACCTTTCTAGAAAGGTTCTTTCGCAGGTAATAACGAGACTGTTCTCGAACAGCGTGGAAGGCGTACAATGGTTTGTCGCGAATGTTCTGGAGCTGCAGAGAGCTATATACAGGGTGAATCACGACTAACGGGACGGAGGTTTATAGCGAAACGGTAGGAAATTTGAAATGTTTGTCACCTTAGTAGTTTGTATATCCATATAGGCTACATTTTAAAATTATTTTGAAATATACAGGATGTCCCAATAAAGTGTGGCGTATCAAAGTTATATTTTTCTTATGGAACACCCTATATTTGATAACATTTTCTGATTGTACTCAAAAAATAAAGTAATGTTTCATAATGGTTCCCTATACCTAAATACAGAGGTTTCCGAGTTATGCTGACTTATTTAAAAATGTGAACATTTCGAAAAAAATTAATAACTCATTGATATAATAAATTTTAGCAAATTATCGGTTGAATTATTAGATCATTAAATGTGTAATAACGGGCTTATTTTAAATGGAACACCCTGTATTTTGATCATTCACCATATTCAAAAAAATGTCCTTCTTCGAATGATATAAGGGTGTCCTATACCTAGGTATTATACTTTTCGTGTAATTCACAATTTTCTTGAATCATATGGTAAATCGATTTTAAAACAAAAAATTCTTACATAATTTAGTCGATATCTAACCCTATGTCATATTATGACATTTCTCAGTTAATTCTCTGAAGAATCTTGCATTGGTTTTAAATTTTATTGCTACAAAAAATTAAGCAGTACCTGTTATACGAAAGAGTCGACATGATACTTTGCATTGGGGAATGTTCAGAAAATTGTCTCCTAGCATCTAGAGTTTATGCTCAAAAGTACCCTAATAGAATTCACCCAAAAAAGGAAATTTTCGAAAGACTGCTTAATAGATTTCGTGATACTGGTAGCGTTGCATACGAGAAGTTGAACAAAACTAAAACAGTTACTGGCGATGACGCCAACGAATTTGAAGTACTGCTGTCGGTTACGGAAAATCCTAATACCAGTTCTAGAAAAATTTCAAAAGAAATTGTAATAAGTCAAATGAGTGTATGTAGAATACTCAAGGAAAATCGCTACCATTCGTATCATATCCAACTACACCAGCAGATGACACAACAAGATTACGATAAACGTTTAAATTTTTGTTTATGGACTGTGGATAAAGTTGGAGAAGATCCTGATTTTTGTAATTATGTTCTGTTTACTGACAAATCAACATTCCACAATAATGGGTTAGTGGATAGACATAATTTTCATTATCACGATACAGCAAACAAACATTTATTCCGTACTGTTGATCGCCAACACCGATGGAGTGTAAACGTTTGGGGAGGTATTGTGGGCGAGTATGTTACCGGCCCATATTTTTTTGACGGACACCTGGATGGAAGAAAATTTTTGAGTTTTTTGAAAAAAGACTTCTGGATCCTTCTCGAAAAACTACCACTCAGCATACGGAAGAAAATGTGGCTACAATTGGACGGAGCTCCTGCTCACTTTTCACGTGTGGTTAGGAACTACATCAATAAAAAATTCAGGAATAAATGGATAGGTGAGGCGGTCCTTATAATTGGCCAGATAGGTCACCAGAATTGACCAAGATGGATTTTTTCAAATGGGGTTATATTAAAAATATTGTGTATTCTACACCCCCTACTACTCCAGACGATATGAAATTGAGAATTTCGAACGCTTTCGCGTCTATAACACCCCAAATGTTAAATAATGTGGGTAAATCGTTAGAAGCTAGAATCACGTGTTGCATTGCACAAGATGGCAAGCATTTTGAGCATCTATTATAGGAATTTTAACTTTTTTGATTCTAATAATTTGTTGTTGTTCGTTTTGTAGTATTTATGTATTTGCTCTAATAAAAATTTGTTTTTGTTTTATTATGTACTCAAATATTTATATCAGT
>CAJUYI010000580.1:45841-64402 GCA_910591695.1 Galerucella pusilla | reverse complement strand
TTTTTTTGGACATGGTGAATTATGAAAATACAGGGTGTTCCATTCAAATTAAGCCCGATATTACACATTTAATGATCTAATAATTCAACCGATAATTCTGAACACCCTGTAAAGAGATGTTTGGTACTCAATCGTGGAATACATTCAACGAATGTCCGACTCTTGAGCTGTGAGAGAAAATTTGCTAAAATTTATTATATCAATGAGTTATTAATTTTTCACGAAATGTTGACATTTTTAAAAAAGTCAGCATAACTCGGAACCCTCTGTATTTAGGTATAGGGAACCATTATGAAACATTACTTTATGTTTTGAGTACAATCAGAAAATGTTATTAAATATAGGGTGTTCCATGAGAAAAATATAACTTTGATACGCCACACTTTATTGGGACATCCTGTATATTTCAAAATAATTTTAAAATGTAGCCTATAGAGATATACAAACTACTAAGGTGACAAACATTTCAAATTTCCTACCGTTTCGCCATAAACCTCCGTCCCGTTAGTCGTGATTCACCCTGTATATGCGGGCTTCGAATGAGTCGGGGAGTTGTTCAGTATACAGTGAATCGGTAAACAGTTTCAGTATACAGTGAGTGAACAGAAGTGAATATAAATAGTGTTGAAGATAAATTAGGACAATTATTATACCGAGTGTAGATAAATTAATAGACATTAAGTAGTTTGTATATAAATTAGGTTTATTATAGTGTGTAAGTGTTTCTTTAATGAATCAATAGTAATTAGTCATAGTAAGTGTATAATTTTATCCCACGGTAAGAAAGCTGTTTCAATAAATAAGAAAAACATTACATTGGTGTCAGGTGTGGGGTAATATAAATAAATAATTACGTAAAAATGGCTAAGAGACTATGTGAACTGAAAGTGACGGAACTAAAAGCAGAATTAGAAAATCGCGAGTTGGGAACGCCCGGGAAGAAGAGTGAATTAGTTGAAAGACTGAAAATAGCACTGGAAAGTGAAGACTTGGATCCAGAAACATTCTTATCCAATGACGAGTCCTCCAACCTGATCTCGTCGATTTCTGCTAACATTTCTGCGAATATGAACGAGAAAATATCTACTGATATTCCTGCTAACATTTCCTCAATGGACTAGAAGATTTCTACCATGAAGGACGATATTTCTGCTAATATGGACGAGAAGATCTCTACTATGAAGGACGATATTTCTGGCAATATTTTGTTAATGAAAAATGACATTGCCGCTGAAGTCGAAAATAAAATTTCGTTTCTAAAATCAGATATTGAGAATCAAATGACAACAATGGAAGAGAAAATCCAGGAGTTAGAGAGAAAAATGGCAAATTCAGGAACACAAGACATGTCAGCAGAAGAAAAGAAGATCAAACAAATAAAACCCTGCAAGCCAGAAAGACTGCCCAAGATAGAAGATATTGGCAGTTTTGCTCGAGTAAAGGCCCCAACGTTCGACGGAAAGATGTCGTGGACCAACTATGTTAAGCAGTTTGAAGCAGCCGCTAGAGCGAATAATTGGTCCGACAGGGAGAAGGCAGTGAACTTGACCATCGCGCTTCGGGGAGAAGCCTTCGATGTGCTTCAGACGATACCTCTTGAAGAAACGGATGACTTCGAGCAGCTGAAGAAGAGGTTGGACATGCGGTATGGTCACGAACATCTATAACACTTGTACCAATCCCAAATGAAGAATCGAAGGCAGAGACGTGACGAAACCCTTCAAGAGTATGAGGTGGATATCGCCCCACTAGTCCGATTTGCTTATCCATCAGCACCAGAGAACATGATGGAATGTCTAGGCATCCAAGCCTTTATTGATGGCTTACGTGACCCTGATATGCAGAGGACGCTTCGTTTAGCCCATCTCAAAACATTGGTCGATGCATTGACTGCTGCTCTTGAATATGAAGCAGCCACGAAGGCGTCAGAATATAACAAAGTTAGGACCGTTCAAGACGAAGATAAATTTGACCAGTTAGTCAACTTGATAAATAGCATGGTAGAACGAAAGCCGAGGAAGATTAGATGCTGGAACTGTGGCGAGCTAGGGCATGTACGCAGTTCGTGTAAGCGCCCTAGGACTCCAGCAAAGCAAGAACTCCTGAGAGCTGGTGTGAGTCGCCGAAAAGCCGACTCCTTGTCTAGACGACCATGCCAATCAGACTATTCCCACTGCAACAAGGTGGAATCTGAGGAAGTTGTAGTTTGAAGAACTACAGTAAGCACTGAAGAATGGTCACCCACCAGGATTAGAGAAGATCAAGATAATGATCCACACCTAAAGATGATCCGGCAATGGAAGCAAGAAAATTGGCGACCTACCTGGCAGGAAGTGTCAAGATTTTCACCAACACTGAAGGCATATTGGGCTCAGTGGGACTCCCTTGTCCTGGAAGAAGGCCTGTTGAAACGAGTCCTTGAAAAATTTGATGGTTCCGAAAATAGACGACAAATAGTTATCCCGAAATCGAGAGTAGCTGAGGTACTGAGGAAGTTACACGACAGTCCATCAGGAGGTCATCTGGGAGTGAAGAAAACCCTCCAGCGAGTCCGTGGAAGGTTTTATTGGATGAACAGCTCCGACGATGTGAAGGACTGGTGTAAGAAGTGTACGAATTATGCTACGAGTAATGGACCACATCGCAAGAGAAAGGCTCCCATGAAACAATATAATGTTAGAAGCCCATTCGAAAGGATTGCATTAAATATCGCTGGACCATTTCCGACGACAGAAAATGGTGGTAAATACATTCTGGTTGTGATGGATTATTTTACCAAATGGGTAAAAGTTTACGCGATCCCGAACCAAGAGGCCACAACGGTCGCGGATGTATTGGTAAAAGAATTCACTAGCCGATATGGAGTGCCCTTGGAAGTTCACAGCGATCAGGGAAGGAATTTCGAAAGCCATGTATTCCAGGAAATTTGTGATAAGCTGGGAATGAAGAAGACGAGGACAACGGCATTGCATCCACAGTAAGACGGAATGGTCGAAAGGATGAACAGGAAAATACCTGTCCAAAGTAGTTTCCAGCCACCAGAAAGATTGGTACCAGTACCTTTCGCTATTTGCATTGGCGTATCGATCTGCCATCAATGAGTCCACAGGTGAAACACCTGCGAAAATTCTATTTGGACGCGAAATGAGGCTTCCTTGTGACCTGAAATTTGGTTGTCGTCCTGAAGAAGATCTAGCGGGAGAAGACTACGTGATCCAGTTGAGAAAAAGGATGGACGATGTACACGGATTGGTTTGAACGAATCTCCAAGTTGCCAGCGACATAATGAAAAAACGGTCCAACACGCAGACTACAGAAGGCAGTTTCAAAGAAGGGGACAAAGTATGGTTACACAACCCGACGAGGAGAAAGAGCTGTTCTCTAAAACTACAAAAATCGTGGAAGGGTCCATACTTAATCAAGAAGAAGATTAACGACGTCATCTATCGCATAAGTAAGATCCCCAATGGAAAACCGGAAGTAGTCCACCAAAATCGACTAGCGCCATTCCAAGGAGACCATGACCAAGAAGAAGGAGTAAACCATATCCGAGAAGATCCTGACTCTGCCCTCGAAGAATTTATGGGCGCATATGGAGGTACCGGTAAAGCTAGATTTGGAGTTACTACAGAGCAACGACAAGATTTGTTCACGCTCCCGGAAGACTATTCACTAGTACACAACATCCCAGCCAATATCAAAAAAGCACGAGGTTTGGCATTCGTCTTTCGAAAGAAGTTTGGACAATCAGAAAAACTCTCAGAACAGATTCCAATCCCTGGCAAGACACTGAAATTCAAACACAATTACAATTCACGACACATCTTCTATCTGGTGACAAAGAACGAATTTCAAGATCGATCCACCTACCGGAATGTGTGGGAAGCGCTACGAAGTCTTCGAGACCACGTGCTGGAATCCAACGTGAAGAAACTAGCGATGCCTAAGATAGAGAGCAACCATTTGGATTGGCGAGTCATTAGGAATATGGTGGAAGTGATCCTCGAAGATACCGATGTCCACATTTTAATCTGCAGCTATTCCCCACGTAATCAGTATCCAATGAAGACAGTACCCTGTTATTTCCATACGACCGGAAAGTGTAGGAATGGATCCAGTTGCCGATTTAAACATCCAGTCCCGGCTACACAAGAGTTCCAGGAGGAACTTACTATTAAGGAGGGGGCAATGTTACGAACTCACTAATTCCGAAGCCGGTCCTGTCGCAAACGATAAATGCGGCCTTTCTAGAAAGGTTCTTTCGCAGGTAATAACGAGACTGTTCTCGAACAGCGTGGAAGGCGTACAATGGTTTGTCGCGTATGTTCTGGAGCTGCGGAGAGCTATATATATGCGGGCTTCGAGTGAGTCAGGGAGTTGTTCAGTATACAGTGAATCGGTAAACAGTTTCAGTATACAGTGAGTGAACAGAAGTGAATATAAATAGTGTTGAAGATAAATTAGGACAATTATTATACCGAGGGTAGATAAATTAATAGACATTAAGTAGTGTGTATATAAATCAAGTTCATTATAGTGTGTAAGTGTTTCTTTAATAAATCAATAGTAATTAGCCATAGTGAGTGTATAATTTTATCACACGGTAAAAACTGTTTAAATAAATAAGAAAAACATTACAATATTAATATTCACACCAATTTATTTTTTTCGGAAACATCCTCGAAATCCAAAATAAATCTTCGCTGCTTTCCATAATTATGGGAAAAAACTATTATCAGATCCTCAGTGAAAGGGTGCCGAGTACTTTAGACAGAACGAGTTGCAATGTTTTATCATTTTCAAAAGAAACTTTCCCATGAGAAGAATTTCTCTTTTTAAATGAAGCTGTGCATACATTTTTAAAACATTGAATACAAGAATTTCTCGCGGAATATGTGAGTACACAAAAACGAAAAACTTCAGAAAATCGTTTAAAATATCTCGGAAGCATAGGCGTACAAAAAAACAAGAAAAATACATTATTATGTCCTTAGGTATAGGAATATATGATATTCTGTTTACTTTGAAATTCAATTTTGCTGTAGTTTGTTTTTGGCAGTTATATTTGTAGGTGATTACAGCATCAACATTTTCTGAACGGTAGAAAGGATAGCTTTGCCGGTAAATGTCAAATATAATTTTTTTTCAATATTTCAAAATATTTGAACGGGCAGTTCTCCGACCTTCTGTTCATCACTGCCTTTGAAGCGATAAAGTAATAAAGAACTGTGTTCTCATATCGTGAAAGTTTCCTTGGAAATATAAGCAGAAAAAGCTTCTTAATTTTACTAGGATTACTGGTTTGTTATTCAGTATTGTAGATGTTCGTTGATTAAAAATGATAATATACATAAATTAATACACAAAATGGCTACTAATTTTTGGGATGCCAATTTCTCATTTAAATTCTCACTCACATTTTCTTTCATTCGCTTATAATTCGCTTCAACTAAAATAGATGTTTGTCCAGAACGAAGCATCAAGCTATATATTGAATTATAGTGAAATAATTGTTAAATTTTATGTATTTATCCTGGACAGATATACCAATATGCTCCATTTTGTAGTTTATTTTATAAAAACAAATTGTTTTAGCCCAGTTCCTCTGAGATACTATTTCAAAAATATACACTAGGTACCCTGACAAGAATATACCGTTTCTGATAAAACTATTATACTTAAATACTGTTTCTGGCTAGACAAGCTTCCAAGATAAACCGTTATCTTCATTCAATTCCAAAGTAGAAATGAGAAGAGCTTTATAAAGTGGAAGAAAGTAATTTATAAATGTGAAAGGCTTCCACCGAGCAAAAAATTATTTGTATTAAAACCGACTTGCATCGAGAGGGTGAATTGGAGGTGCCCCATCTTGTTGACACGCTAGAAAACCTTCCGACTCAGTATAATCATTTCCTAGTATTCGTGTTATTTCGAGATTAATAGGTTCTCTGAGTAATTAAATTTCTCTCGATAAAATATGGTCCAACAGCATAGCCTGGTTGTGGTTGGTGTTTTTCATTGGCAACTGATCCTGTATCAAAATATTTTTGCATTAAAGTTGTAACGTCTAAAAAGGAGAAAAAAGATGTCCCCCTTCGTATGATTTTCGATCAGTTTGTTCTAATTTTTTCATAAAATTGATGTCTTCAAAATTATGTTGGGTGGACAGTTTCCATTGGAATGGTATGTATATACCTATATTTTTTATTCAGTCGTAACTAAAATAATCTTCACTTCAGAGTACCTTCAAATCCCAGGCAGATGCCAATAGTTACACTTTAGCTGATGATAGATGATTTGAATTGTCTCAAATATTTTTTGAGAAATGAAGTTAGTGGCGATTTTTTATATTGATATCAGTCAGATTTATACAGGGTGTACCAATCTTACGACAAACTTCGGCATATGGGTTATTTTGAGAGATATCAAAAAATGTTATCAACAAAAATAGTGGATGTGCTGAAGGTCCATATTTTGAAATTATTTCGAACTATATAGAGTGCTGCATAACTCCGTTACAAACCAAACATATGATTTTTCAAATGGGAACCCCTGTATATTATACCGAATTCGGATTGGGTACATTTTTTTGAAGCTTTTGCCACGTTATACAGAGTCCTTCCAAAGATACGGACACTTTTATGTGAAAATCGTAGGTAAATCCTCGGGTAAATCAACGCTCTGTAGCTTGTTGTACGTTAAAGAAAAAAAATGTATTTTGCCAAACAGAGTTTTGTAATATGATGCAATATCTCCGTATTCTATTAAATTTCAATTATATTCTTTCTTGTATACAGGGTGAACGGAAACTCGAATCTGTCATTTTCTTTCTTCTTTTAAATGGAACACCCTGTATTTTATACCAAAAATAGAATGTAACTTTAATTTTTGTCAAGCATTCCCTATACCCAAGGTTTATAAAAACAGAGTTATCTGGTAATATTTATTGTAAACTATTATTATTGACCTATTATGTGAAAGCAATAAACGTTGTATGTAACAAAAAATCCTAATTAATGATAAATAGCTACCAAAAGTATAATCCAAACCGTAATATCAAGCTGAAGGTTCAAAGTGTTCACCGTTAACATCAATGCAATGCTGTAAGAGGGGGCCTAACTGATTGGCTCGGTCACCCGATTTAACAAAAGTATATTTATTTTTTTCGGGTCTTGTAAGTAAGGAAAAAGTTTGTAAAATACCCGGCTATTAGAGATGACATGAAAGAGATAATTAGTGCGGCATTTCGAACTGCTAACGTTGATATGCTGAAAAATGTTAGTCAATCGTTTGAACTATTAATAAGTATTGCATTTACGTTAACGGTGAACATTTTGAACTTTAGTTTAATATTACGGTTGGGATTATACTTTTCGTGGCTAGTTTTGTTTACAATGAATTGTTCATTAAAATTTATTATTAATTAGGATTTTTGTTACATACAATGTTCAATGCTTTCACATAATAGGTCAGTAGTTATATTTTACAATAAATAATATAAAATAACTGTGTTTTTATAAACTTTAGGTATAGGGAATGCTTGAGGAAAATTAAAGTTACATATTCGAAGATTCTATTTTTGCTATAAAATACAGGGTGTTCCATTTGAAATAAGAAAGAAAATGACAGGTTCGAGTTTCCGTTCACCCGGTATACAAGAGAGAATATAATTGAAATTTAATAGAATACGGAGATATTGCATCATATTACAAAACTCTGTTTGGCAAAATCCATTTTTTTCTCTTTAACGTACAACAAGCTAAAGAGCGTTGGCTTACCTACGATTTTCACCTAAACGTGTCCATATCTTTTGAAGGACTCTGTATAACGTGGCAAAACCTCAAATTAAAAGCTTCAAAAAAATGTATCCAATCCGAATTCGGTATAATATACAGGGGTTCCCATTTGAAATATCATATGTTTGGTTTGTAACGGAGTTATGCAGCACTCTGTATAGTTCGATATAATTTCAAAATATGGACCTTCAACACATCTACTATTTTTGTTGATAACATTTGTTGATATCTCTTAAAATAACCCATATACCGAAGTTTGTTGTAAGGTTGGTATATTATCTCAATACCACAGGTATGAAGATGAAATAATAGAGTTTGTTCAACCATCCCTTGCCATTATGTCATAATCGGTGACGTATTCTGCTGTTTTACATATTATTATGTCTTATATTAGTTGAATGTTATTTTACACTTAACCTAAAAATTATAATCAATGACATAATATGTTAAGAGTTGTTTTCAAAATATGACAACTGAATTGTCTAAACTAAAGTAACAAATAAAATTTATGTCGACAATAGATAAGAAATACGTTAATGACGTGACAATTCCGTCTCATCCATTTCATGAATGAGAGAGCAAGCTGGACAATGTATGACGTAACGGCAAAGGATGGTTGAACAAACTCTACCCTTCTTGGTGTGCGTCATCGATTGTTAATGTCCTTCTAACACATTACGTAGGAAGAAATGGAAAAAAAGGCAGGTCTGTGATTAATCCTCAACAAAATATCTCAATATGTATGTATTACAAACGTCAACCCTAGTATTTGACTTACAAAAATTTGATTGGTTGATGTATAGATTACGCGCAAGCGCAACCTATCAATCGGGAGTTTAAAATACTATGAAGGCGTTACTTTCGTACCGGCAATGTGCAGTATTACGTCTTTTTCTACTGTCACACTGACAGTTCTCGTCAGGTCTGTTCTTCGTTGTTTACAGTCAATTATTATTTATGAAAAGTGAATATTAATCTTATTGTTATATGTAATTAAATGATACCGAAATATGCATAAATACACGGAAAAACATTAGCATTTCGAAAGTTGTCAAGTATTTTAGTTAGAAAAGGAAGCTGATAATTATTAATTTCAGAGGCTTTTCAAATTCGGCTAAATTCAATCCTGATGATTTAATTTATCAAATTTAAGGTTAGCTATATGTCAAAATAGCGAATAAAATAAACGACATACCGAAAACCCGGATATACGTCACAATCAATGATGCACACCAAGGGTTTTATTTCAACCATAATAACCTAACCCTGGGAACTGGCGTTGTTTTTTTAAAATCAGTCAGGCAAGAACCTTGATGCGCTATTCAATTCTCAATTTTTGATTCATTAACGCCGAGAGTTAACACATACTGTTTCACCGTAATTATCACTACTCACATATTCCGGATAAATTTGCCACCTTACCTGAAACAAAAAAATTTACAATTAATTCATGATATTTTCTGCAGCTGGTTATACAAATCTTGGAGTAAATTTGATTAATGTGTTGATTTTACATAAACACCGGCGATTATTCACAATCACCAATAATTTTGGTGGATGTGATAAATTATCAAATGATCCGGCCTGTTCAAATATTCACCACAGCTTAACGGTTAATGTCATAAAGCAGGCATCAACACGTTTTAAATTGTTTTTTATTTTAGCTGCATTATTTGTAAGTTAGAAGCATTGACTGAAAAATAGCAAAGATACGCAACGCATACGAGCGAAACGTGTCCTCCTATGGCTACGACATGTAGATGGCAGCACCTCTGAATATGGCTTTGAGATTTCAGTCGCTTCGATATCTCCGTTGGGTGTAGGTCGTGGCACTGCTCTCTCGTTCAATAAACGCACGGAAGATCAGTAGCGTACTTTACAAAGATTCTCGTGTCTGCAGAGTTACGAAACTTGCCATTAATTCATTATGTGCATAATTTTTAATATATAAAATGAGAAAAGTTGGTTAATAATTTTTTGCAGACGCGAACCTAAGTAAACATGTAAAAACATTTAATTTTAACGATAAAATAGATAAATAGCGAAGTACTCTAAGGGGACATTGTAGTAATATTCAGTTTGTTCTTTAAAAATATTTTTATTTCTGGTTTTTACTAAAGTACATTCTAGCTGTCAACCTGACACTGACTTAGTTTTTCTCAGGTCACTCTACTACAGACATTAACGCCCAAGATGTATTTAATAACAGAAAATAATTGAATGAATCAATATTTCATTTAAACCAATATGATTAATAATTAATCTATATTATATAATAAAAGAGTTATGTTAGTTACACTATTTATAACTCAAGAACGGCTGAACCGATTTGGCTGAAAATTGGTATGGACGTAGCTTAGAACCGAGACACAGGCATAGGATACTTTTGGTTCCGGTAGGTGGCGCTGCAATCGGGTTCGTACTGAACAACTCCTAAACGGGTAGGCCGATTTAGATGAAATTGTATTATAACAATTAAGATAGACATAACACAATATAGCCGATATATGAAAAGCAATGTTCATGAGATATTATATGTTGACTCAACAGGACAACGTCTGTCGGGTCCCCTATTTTTAAATGAAAATAGTCAAAATTGGTATAATATGGTAAGACAAGACAGGAGAACGTCTGTCGGAACCGCTAGTTTAACTAAACAACCACTCTGTTGAAGACAATTTCAATATTTCAATTACTCAATTAAACAATGTTAATCCTGCGTGTGTGCCTATATTCACCAAATTCCACAAAACATTGGAAAAAAAATTTTTCACGAACAATAATTTGTACGGAGATAGAATGAAGCCATATTAGAGAGTTATTGGAAACACGAATTTACTGCCTTGCAGTAATTGTGATGACCTTGAAAAAATAGTGCTCGACCTTAAAACAGACTTGAAATTTGGAGTTATTGAAACATGAAACTCTATAATGACATTATATTAAGATAGGTGTCACATAATATATGACACAGATCACCTACAAATTGTGACATATAAATATGAAACATGAAATAAAGTCGGGATAGTGCACTGCAGTAATCGCGCACAAATAAGGACAAGCACTAACCTTAATAATGTTTCCTTTATTCAAAACATCAAATGCGCATGCGTATATGTCACTATAAGGACAGCACTATTACTGCTTGACCTTATAGAAGTTCCAATAACTCTCCAATATTTAGGTTTCTAGGCTTTAAAATGGATTCCCATTTATGGAGTTTTTTGAACTCACAATAGGAAGAAATAGTTATTTATGATACGAGTGCGTGAAGTTATATTTTTGCGCACGAGTTGCGAGGCACGATCGTGGCGAGTGCTTCTTTCGCAACGAGTGCGCAAAAGTACTTCCCGCACAAGTGTCATACAAAACTTTAACTACGACCAGATGTAGAAAAAATTAAAAAAATGTGCTCCGAAGGGGTTGAAATATTTGAAAATAAATTTTCTATAAACAAATATATACACAACGAATTCTAGTTTCAGTTAGTATGCAATCCGAAGATAAGCATTCTTCTCGAGATTCTTCTATTCAAAATAGGTGTAATTAAAATTTCAAATATAACAGAAAATATTTTTCACTATGTCTGACACGTCTGTCAAATTTACTGACAGCACAAAAGTTTATACAACAAACGACTAAATTCAAGGCAACTCGATGATTACGTAGCGAAAAAAGAATGTTAAAATGAAAACCCCATTTAAAAAGCATTGGTCATTTACTCACGCTTTTGGGTGTAATAATGAAAGTCCCATATAAAAATCGTTGTTGATTTACGCACGCTTTTCAACGTATGTATAATTTATTATTTCACACATTCATTTTGATTCGTGAATGACTAATTTTGAAGGTGGTCGTAGATAAAATATTTTATTTGGACTTTGATAATATCGAAACTTTTCTATGTGGTTTATTTTATTTATTTTTTTTTGCTAGAATTTGTTTCTTGTTTGGCCGTTTCCCATTTTAAATGCCGAAACATTTTCATTTTAATGAATAAGCTTAAGATAAAATCTTTGTGATAAGCACAAGATTGGTTCTCAAGTATTTCACCCCAATCAACCAAGTTTAGCAGATAATGCCTGATATTCTTTGAAACATCAGGGGCAGCTTTGTATTGGTCAAATGCAACATTGAAACTTACCAACAAATTACGTACTATATTGATAAATTTTTCAGAAGGTGTTTTAAGAAAAGTTAGGTACCGTGTTTCCTGCACAACCGTAATCTTTGAAAAAAACCAATAATTCATTACGGCTTATGTTTGGTCCGTCTTCTTTTTGAAATTTAGATGCGCAAAAATTACACCCAAATTTCTGATAAACCTTATGCACTAAATAACCGGCTACATAAGCATTAGAACATTCTTCTAATGTAGATGTGGAATCTAAAATAACTAATGTCTTTATTCAACCTGTCGTTGTTTGAACAATCCAAATAAACACATTGGTGATGTGACGTACTCATTGTCTACTGTGGCTAACACAACAAATCTTACGAAAAAATATTCAAAAAACCTATAAACCAATATATAATAAGTACGTGGAATAAAACACATTATAACAGACGGTACTCCCAAAAATAATTAAAATCTGGACTACACTGGCACGGAGTCGAAATTACTCTCAAAGCGACTGAAGAGTTTCCAGATTGTAGTTGATATTTCTTCCGTCGGCCTGGCGTACTAGTACAGCCGGCTAGTTTGTGGACGGTGCGGTGCGAGAAGTAAGATGAGTGAGACAACGGTGCGCGATAGACATATTCACGCCTTTTAACATAGCCTTTGCGTATCTTTCCTATTTTTTAGTCAATGGTTAGAAGTATTCTCTTGTCCCTTTTGTATTTTATATAATAATGGCCGATACCTTTGATTAAGTAATCTTCAGGAGCCATTTACGAAAATGAGTGAAGCGGGTTTTATTGAAAAAAAATTTCTTTCGAAGGATTTGATAAATTATTAGGTACATAGATACGTAGAGCCTCAAGCCAACAAGAAGGAATAAGATCCAAATATCATTACCAGACATGGGAAGAATGCCATTCAATGGTACACAAATGGCTCAGAAGCAATATAAGGAACTGGGATAGGAGTGTTCGGGCCACGAACCAAACACTCTGAAAGCTTGGGAAAAGCTCTATCTTTCAAGCAGAAATTCGCACCATAAGAAAGTGCGCCGAGTTCAATATTAATAAAGGATACAGAAGGCAAAGGATTATCATAATGTCGGATAGTCAAGCAGCCATTGAAGCACTGAGTTCTTGTTCCAAAATGGTGTGGAAATGCCTAGGCAAACTCAAAGAACTAGGCGGAAACAATCTAGTTACCTTACTGTGGATTCCAGGATTTACTGGAATAGGAGAAAATGAAAAAGCAGATGAACTAGCAAAAAGGTGGGGGTGAAATACCCTTTTCGGGGCCGGAACCTTTTGCGGAATATCTCCAATGTAATATAGGGAGAAATGGATAAAGCCAAGAAAAAGAGAAGATGTGACCATTGGAAAGATCTAGTAGGGCTTAGACAGTCAAAGATTCCTCTGGGTGACTACAACCTGCTGAGATCAAATGAATGCATAATTCAAAGTAAAACTACGCTTAGAGTTTCAACAGGAATCCCAACAGGACATTGTCGCCTGAATAGGCACCCGAAAAAGGTCCAAATAGTGGAGGAAGAAGAATGTGGATTTTGTGGCATGGAAAAAGAAACCTCCATTCATATACTTTTTAGCTGCACAGCATATCCTAGGGGACACCACCTAAGGTGAAGCCTGCAAATATCCTAAAATCCTTCCGGGAAATAGGTCTGAAGGAGCTAGTAGTTTTTGAGAGTCTCCTCAGACAACTAAGTAGAAGTAACGAGGTACAATAGATCTTTTATGTCTAAGTGAATGTCACCCAAAATACAAACATACATATATGTAGCTTTACAATGCAGACCGATTGACTTGGATAGAAGTACTTAGTGATTTATTAATTCACCATTAATCATTTCATGGTTTCAAATATTCAAATATCGTTTTTGTGCTGTTTTAAAACTTCAGCTTCGCGTCCGCATGGTTCTTCGTGTGGCCGCATTTCATACACATGTTTTATACAGACATAATATCAAACATAACAATAAAATTTGATTGCGTCAAGACCTTTTTGACTTATTTTGCAGCATTTTAGTACAAATTAAAAATATACGATCTGTTGCTTCACACCTATCCTTTTCAACCCCATTTTAAAATTTGAAATCGAACTACATATTTATAACACATCCAGACCTACCGCAAAAAATTGCAATTGCAACAAAAGTAATCGTACCATGGTACCTGCTTTTCACGCACTTCAAGTGCATACAAGGGACTTGTTTTCTACGAATTCTAAACCCCATAACTTGAAAAATTACGTAGAAATGAGTTTTTGGAAAAATGGCGAATCGTAAATATATTTGGTTCATACTACGTAATACTTTTTTTCCGAAAACGTCAAAAAACGCATTGTAGTCATTCCTTGTAAGTGATATTTAACAATAACATGCACGTAATGAGATCACATAACATACACGTTGATAAGAAAACTGAAGTTCCTTTGTTTAATCGAATTTTTATCTACGTACCACTTTAATTGGTGTATATACCTACATACATTTAGTCGATTGAAAAACATAAAAGCTTTTAGCATTAGTGAAATACATTATAGATTGAAAGTAGTACCCCTTTGTAGGAAACAAATTATACAATTTCTCAAAAATAAGTGGCGTTATTTCATAGAAGAAAAAAAATGACGTAGAAAAAGTATAGTACGTTACACGAGTTGTAATCTCACGCACTTTTTCACTTCGTGCGTAATGGGTTACTCACAACTCTTGTTATGTAATATATCATTGCATCAAGGCAGAGCCGATTTTCGACTAGGATTTTTGTCAAAACCTTACTATTTTGCTGCTCTATTGCAGGGGTCGGCAACCTTTTTTGACTGCGGGTCAAAATCAACCACAATGTGAATATTAAAGGGATGTTTGGGTCAGTGATATGTTTATTTTGAGACGTAAGCGATGAAATTTACGCGCGTAAAAACAAAGAATCCATTTTCATTTTTTTTCATTCTTATAATATCCATTCCTTCCTCATATTTTGAAAAGAAAATTTATATACAATACTTTTTTCTACAGTCACATTGAAAAGTAGGCTTTTTCACTTGCCATTGACAACGAAAAGGTTGACGTTTCCTGAGGAGTGTTACTTCAGGCTCGCCGAGCGTAAAAAATGGCAAAACGCTCGTTGCCCATAACAACTGCAAACACAATTGTATAAAAAGTGACATATAAAAGTTTGGAACATATTTGAATTGACATATTCAAGCTGACAGATTTTGAAAGTTTTTATGGATTCTACTTTATATTTGTATTTACAATTAAGTGATTGCAAAAAAAATGTTGTATGTATTAAGAGCAAAAACGTGACATTATTTCACGCGGTAACCTCTACTCTCAAGCAATAATGTATCAATTTTCGCTCTTAATACATATAAATAACTATTTCGGAACTGAAGTGGGTAACTTGAAATGTCAGTGACACGCGGGTCGTAGGTTGCCGACCCCTTCTCTATTGCTTGGCTTAAATAGACCACCTAATATTCTTATGCTGCTCAAGCTCATTTTCTGCCTTTGTGACTCAATATACTACTCCATGACCCAATGGTATCTCTCCATGGCTTCACCCTGAGGAGACAAATTTGCTAAATATCGCTTTCTACATCATACATGTCTAAGATGGAAATATCTTGATGCCTGCTAATAACTAACCATTATCCATAATGATCTTTTCTGGAACTCTAAACGTAGGGAATATATATGGTCCTCTATAACTTCAGCTATTTTTAGACCTGTCGCACTTGGCAATGGAAAAACAACACAAATTTACTGCTCTGTGTTTATAGTGTTTATAGCTATACGTATCATTTGTTTTCTACACCATTACAGTTTTTTCAAATATATAAATGATAAATTGTTGTGCTTTTCTTCAAAATGACTTATATCCAGATGCTGGTAAATGAAACAACAAAACTTTCAATCAAGCGATTTATTCAATTTTTTCCATTATAATTTTAACAAAAAATACAATATAATTATATAAAAAACTGTGTTTCAAGAAATTCCAGAAAATATCATTCCATCGTATAAGAAATATTGATCATTCATGGAATTATTTCCTTTCTTCTAAAGAATAGGTATTAACAATTAGGTACAATTAAATACGACATCACTGTCATTCACTGTCTATGTACTTACGTTCGAAATTTGCAAATATCTTAGCATTGGTTCCACATCCTTCAAGTCGACACATACACCGCCGTCCGCCATTATTTTGGTACAATCACATGTACTCTGTGGTACAATATCCAAAAACAAATGGAATCACCAGTTCAAGCACATACTCATTAAACATTAAACTATTCACCCACCCCTACGCTGCCACACTATTGCTAATATCCAAATAATATAATTAAACATACAAATCTCCACTCTACTGAAACGGAGGAAAAGATTATTATTTACGAGCATACACAGCAAATCTAAAAGGGATAAGGGAAGCTGCATCACATGTGCAGACTAAGAGGTAACGCGCATGACAGTTTGTTGATTTATAACAAACAAGATTAACTATTAAACAATATTCTGCTCATATGTATAACGTAGGTTTATAACAAACAAATGAATGTATCGAATGTTATAATGATACAAAAAGATTTATTAACAGACACTGTACCATTTATAATAATAATCAAAGCAAGCTATAATTATTAATTAAACTTAGTAATTATCATCGCGAAGTTGGCGTATTAGATGATTTGTTTATTATTGAAACATTTTATTCAAAATTAACATTCATAGCAGGAACAAATTCTCAATTATTTATTAATAAAACAAATCATCGGTAATTATTATGATAAATAAGCTTTTTCATTTATAAATATCAATAGGTACGTAATTATGAACAAATTTGACATCAACAAACGATAATATTACTGAGATTTTTCTTTCGGTGTACTTTTTATACACCGATTATCGAATGTTTGTTAATGTCAAATTTGTTCATAATTACGTATTGATATTTATAATTGAAAAAGCTTATTTATTATAATCATAACCGATGATTTGTTTTATTGATAAATAATAGAGGATTTGTTTCTGCTGTAATTGTTAATTTTGAATAATATGTTTTAATAATAAACAAATCATCTAATACGCTAACTTCGCGATGATAATTACTAAGTTTGATCAATAATTATAACTTGCTTTGATTATTGTCATAAATGGTACAGTGCCTGTTAATAAATCTTGTTGTATCATTATAACGTTCAATAAATTCATTTGTTTGCTATAAACCTACGTTATACAAATGAACAAAATTTTGTTTAATAGTTAATCTTGTTTGTTATAAATCGACAAACTGTCATGCGCGTTACCTTAGTCTGCACATGTGATGCAGCTTCCCTTATCCCTTTCAGATTTGCACGTGTGCTGTGTATCGTCGTAAATAATAATCTTTTCCTCCGTTTCAGTGGTGTGTTGTGTTTTTGCCGTTAAATTATATTATTTGGATATTAGCAATAGTGTGGGCAGCGTAGGGGTGGGTAAATAGTTTAGTGTTAACTGGGTATGTGCTTGAACTGGTGATTCTATTTGTATTTGGATATGATACCATAATAATGGCGTACGGCGGTGTATGTGACGACTTCAGTAGCACCCCCATTCCTTTCAAAATGTGGAACCAATGCTAAGATATTTGCATCTTTTTCCATGAATGATCAATATTTTTTTTACGATGGACTGATATTTTCTGGAATTTCTTGAAGCACAGTTTTTTTATATAATTTTATTGTATTTTTTGTTACAATTGTTATGGAAAAAATTGAATAAATCGCTTGATTACAAGTTTTGTTGTTTCATTTACCATGTCATTTTAAAGGAAAGCACAATAATTTATCATTTATATATAAAAAAACCGTAATGGTGTACGAAACAAATAATATATATAGCTATAAACACTAAAAAGAACAGAGAAATTTTCAAAAATGTCTCAACACTTATTTCATCAACTGCAATGAGTTGCCATCTCCAGTAAAATCCTCTAAAACTCTAAAAGTAATCAATGTTTTAGAAGAAATCACCAAAGGCTCATATAGTTTCACTAACTGCTAATATCATGATAACTTTTTGGGTCTACTAAAGATAGCAGTATAGTTGCCAAGATAAGTATTTGGACATCAATCTAGGTGTAAATATTGGTAACAAAATGTAAAAAAATATTTGTTTATTATCAATAAAGGGGCTTTTGTCATGTTTTCATTGTGAACAAATATATAATAATTTAATGTGGAATAACAGTGACAGAATATGTAATAACTATATACAATGACTTAGTAATAATAAATAACATACGGTGTGGTGGAAAAACATATATTCTAACACCCGTATTCAGAAACCTCGATTAAAATATAACGGGACCGTTATATTTTAATGGTGCCGTTATTTTGACAGTTCTCTCCGTTAAATTCTTATAACGGAGCCGTCTATATAACAAGCCGTTATATGATATAACGGACCCGTTTCATGCTAAATGGTATTCAGAAATCAAATTTTCGTTTAACGGCACCGTTATATTTGACGTAATCAAGCTGAAATATAATCAGTGCTCACCGACTGGTTAAATTGTTGTTACTGTCAAATTGTGAAAAGTTATTGCTAATAAAAGCTTTATTATATTGTTCGAGATTACT